>JAVANC010000019.1:24371643-24434284 GCA_033319125.1 Parnassius glacialis
ATTTATAGCAAGTTTATTGTAGTGATTAAATGACAACTTTAAAAAAAATCGCGAAGTTTTCTTTTATTATTATAATTTAAAATCGGTTTTAGATTTTAAAGTTTAACAAAAGATGTACTAGTTTTTCTATCTGACATTTGGTGTATATTAAGGGACAGCTTATGTATTCAATTATTTTTTGAGAAAGAAGAAAAAACAAGCAATAAATATAGTATATACTAGCTGTTCTCCGCGACTTCACCCACGTGTAATTTAGGGCTTTAATTATGTTGCGCGAAACACTAATTCTTTTTCTAAAATATATGTAGCCTAAGTTACTCCTTATACCATCAGTTATCGTTCAGTGAAAGTCCCGTCGAAATCGGACCAGTCGTTTCAGAGATTAGCTGGAACAAACAGACAAAAATTTTAAAAATTGTGTTTTAGTTATAGGTACCGTATATACTTTCGTAGACACTTCAATTTTATTTATTTGTATAGATAAGCAAAACCTATAACTTAGTAATACTAATTACAACTTAGAACATAAATGAAAAACTCATGACAAATAAAGTGGTTTAGGGCCAGGCTTTGCGGCAGTCTATGGAGGAGGATGTTCCGTAGTGGACTTGTGTAAGGTTATAATGACAATGATGATTTGAAAAGTTGGATGATTAAATTATTAGAAATCGATATCTAAACATAATTGACAAGTGAAGCTGGCTGCCTGGATCGCTCGCTAAGACGAGACTAGGCCGAAACGCATATAATATCTTATTTACTTTTAGTATTTGTACTGATTTTAAAGATAACATGTGTGGAGTGGGCTAAGCCCACGCTGGCCTTTTTATACTTGTACTACATAATATTTTATCATAATTTGTTTTAATTTATTTAACTGCTTTATACTAAAACATTAAGTTAAGTAGTAAAACATTAAAATAAAATAATGCTGTCATCTGCCTTAATAATATCCCATGCTTGTCACATGCAGATTCAAAATTAAAAGATACCTACAATAAGTACTTACCAAAAACTCAAAAGGCACAACCCTATGCTATGCTGGCATTAAGTACACAAAAAGACGACATTCGGTACAGGCTGGCTGGAATTTGAACCATTACGTCTTTTTTTTGCTTATCGTTGTTTTTAAAATTGTTCTTGAAATAATATGATTGTAAATAAACGTTCATTATATTTTTAGATAAATAACCTATCGATTAAAACAAATGTTTAAAAATATTGTGCCCCAATTAAAATAGCAGGAATTTTTAAAGTTGAAATTGACACTAAAAGGCTGGTAATAGGGGCATCCACCCTACGTGTTTTGATTGTTAATTTACACTAACACTCTTAGGTTCAAAACGGTGAGGCAATATCTGAAATATACTTTCCTTTAATTACGGAGAGTTTTTTAGGTCACAATATTTATAGTTAACTAGACTACTAGAAATCTTATTTACGAAGTAAAAAGGCTGGAAAGCTGGAATTAGGGGCATGGCTGGTATTAGGGGCACCCACCCTATAATTAATTTTTACATATAAAACCAACATGCACGGCCGTAAGTATACATGAGTATTTGATTTTTTTTTATAGGATAAGGGTGACAAACGAGCACACAGTCCACCTGATGGTAAGTGGTTGCTGCGGCCCATAGACATCTACATCTATCCTCGTTTGCGAATCAAAATGCAGATGCGTTGTCACCCGTGAGGACTAAGATGGAATGCCTCATTTCCAGTAAAAAGGGCCACCAGCCACCTGCACTCACCGAGCGAAACGCAGAGGTAAACCTCTACTTCACGCTGGTATTCTGTGAGGTCGTGGTACTACCCCGGTTCGAGCCGGCCCATCCGTGCGACAGCAAAAGCTGCCGCATGGCTCTACCACTGTTCAATTCACTGTTTAATTCTAATTCGATACTTACACGCTTTCCCGAGATAAAGGGTCTTGACAGGCAGACGGACGGACGGACAGAAAGACGGACAAAAATGATTACCTACTATGCGTTCCAAATAACAATAAGGCGGTCAAAGACGCCATCTTATGCTGCGACGTCATTAAACAAAACTTGTGAAATTTTGTAAATATGGGTACCTATGTTTAGTCTTTTTAGGTACTTAAATAAAATAAATAAATATCCTGGACATTTCACACATAAGTAGTCCCTGATCCCCCTTAGTGTTCTGGTGAAACCTACTGTACTAGGTATGGAGGCCTGAGAAATACATTGATAAGTAGGTAGTTATTTAACACCTAGACACAGAGCAAACATCAGTGTTTCATCACACAAATGTTTGGCATGTTTGGACATCGAACCCACGACCTCAGGATCCGCATCCAGAGCTACTAACCACAGAGCGATAAGGTCAGTCAAATAGTTATTGGTTATCTCCTTTTATAATTCTGATTCGGGCTTCTGGCAGGCAGCACTTGTGAAAAAAATGGCGTCTTTGCTGGTCATATTGTTATTTGAATCGCATAGTAAGTACTTACACATACCTAAACACAATCACAACTATTTGTGTGATAAAAAAATTGGTAAGTAGGTAGGTACTAGGTAGTTAGGTAAGTTCTTAGGTATTATAATATGAATACCTATTTATTATCATATGTGTCGATTATGGATGAGGGGGTGCGTTTACACTGAGACGGTCTTTACTCCGCCCCCCTTCATTTGAGCCGGGATCACATCCGATTAACTCATTAATATAATACCTAACATAATAACCAGTGCGTGTTGCCAGTGATGACTTACGGATCTGAGACGTGGTCCTACACTGCAGGCCGCGCGAGGAGGTGCTGGCAGCGAGCTATGGAGAGGGCTATGCTCGGGGTTTCTCTGCGTGATAAACTTAGAACTTCACTCCACTCATACGATAACAAAAACCCGCCCAAACGTCTTGCCGCAATCAAATCTGCCAAAGTGATCCTCAAACGCAATTACGTAGCAGCTAACGCATAATTCTTACCTTATTACTCTAACAATATATATATGAATGCAGGAAATAGAGTGAATGGGGCTCTACACTCTATTGTGAAAAGTCAGAACGTGTCCAAAAAGGCACGTATGGCAATTCACAATGCTGTGTTAGTGCCTACTTTAATGTATGGTAGTGAAAGTTGGGTGTGGCAGAAGAAGCACGAGAGTAGAATAAATGCTGTAGAAATGCGGGTCATTAAGGAGTATGTTAGGGATGAATCTGAATGACAGAGTGAGAAATTGTTTAATAAGACAAGAGTGTGGTTTGCAAGATGATGTTGTGACCAGGATTAAGAAAGGAATGCTTCGGTGGTTTGGTCATGTGGGAAAGAATGAATGAGGAAAGAGTGACAAAGCAAATTTATGTTGCAGAGGTGAACGGCAGAATCGGGAAGGGTCGCCCTAGGCGAAAGTTTATCGACCAAATTGGCGATATATTGAAAATGGGCCAAATCAAGAGTACCTTTAACCGACGAGCGTGTATGCGTAGGTATATGGATGTGGAGGAGGCGAGAGAGGTCTGTCAGGATCGTGCCAAATGGAAGTCCGTGGTCTCTGCCTACCCCTCTGGGTGACAGGCGTGAGTGTTTATGTATGTATGTATGTATATATATATATATATATATATATATATATATATATATATATATATATATTATAATATAATGTATTGATTCAGCAAATAAAGGATAAACACGTTCATTATCAGTTCTGCGGTCCAAGAAAAGAAAACACGAAGACTCCCTAGAGCACGTTTACGAGAATATTGCAACCCACAAGGATATTTGCTCTAGGCAGAATAAATGTTTAGAATTGTGCGAGCGGAGATGAGCCAATTTATATAATATATTTATATTTTTTTTATATTTTTATTATTTTTTAATATTATTATAATATATTTAATATTTAAATCATAAATCGCGTTAATAAAACGTAAACTGATCACATAATATTTTATTAAATATATATATATGACGGGACCAGCACCATTGCGTGCGACGCGGTAGCCGTCGGTGCAGTTAGACAGAATTCTTGTAAATAACACGTGTTCCGCACACCTGCACCATTGCACCTGTAGTGGCGCTCGTTTTGCTTGTATAAATTGGACGGCGCGGCCGCCGTTAGGACAGTCTTGGCTCTGACGTGGAACGGTACGCTTGTCGTATTCCGTTACTAGTTTATCCTCGACTCGTTGAATAATTAATTCGTGTAAACGAATTAATTATTATTCCTAACTACAAGATTAGTCTCTGTACTATACTCAATTACCCTTTCTACATCAGAAGTGGGATAAAGTCCCCATTTTTGCCCACATTTAATCTTCGAATAGTATGAGGATTATTACATTTGTGGAAGACTGTAATGCATTCCGCATTGATGAATCTGTTTTTATGTTAAATACCGTAATAAATTTGCTATGCTACTTACGATATTTTCGTATCATTAAAGTGTAGAGAAAAGATAAAGTGAAATTATTTAAGCCAATTTTTTTTAATTTGTTCGATTTGTATTAAAAGTACCCCGCAAGTATTTTCATTATTTCTTGATGTACCTAAATATGTTAACAAATGTCGAAAGAAGTTGGAGGCTTTCTAATTAACTTATTCAAGTTATGTTGTAATTTAATAGTTCACGCGAAACATGATTATCATTTGCTATATTTTGAAGTTCAAAACGTTTAAGGGATGTACCAAAATAAAGGATTAACTTTAACACGCTATGAATTGAAAATAATAAGTGACATTTTTGTGTTCTAATGTATTGATCAGTGTTGCAGTTTGCTCTGAATATTGTGTCGTCGACAAGATTGGGGTTTGATGTCGAGGGATTCGTAGAAGTGTCTACAACAATGATCAATGAGGAAGATAATCTAATCTAATCGAACATGGTCAGGTACGGCCAAGCGCTGGTAAGATTGAGCCTACACCGCTACAGACGGTAACTTATCGGCTGATCTTACGGCAGGGCAATTTAAGCGGCCGCCGAACAAATGGTGCTTTGGCGCTGTAAATGGACGTCTGAGGTCGGCTTTCGTAGATTTTGCGCAGTTACCTCCTTCCCTTTGAAATGTTGTGGTATTTGCCTCTACACATAGTTTCTGTTATTTTTTGCAATGTTTTCAAATGTCATACTGTTGCCGTTTCTTAAGAGAATATGTGATGAATTTTGGAAGCTCGAAATTCCATGGTTCACAATACATTTATCTCGATTTCTTTTAATTTTACAAAGCAGTGCAACGATTCGCTAGAGCTAGTACGGCTACGGCGCGACGGCTCGCTGGCGCGATTGTGGCACGAACGCAGCAGAACTAAAAGCTGAAGTGCGTTTGCCTGAAGGTAGCCATATGGGCGCGTTCATGACTTAAATGAAGTCTGGGATGGTCTACCGTTGTAATATTTAACAAGAGTTAATATTTGTTAGCAGGTGGTGATAACTGATAGACCGTATGCTGTTCACTGTCAACCGCACGAGGACGTGCGACAGTCAGAGGTAGCCGTGTCTGTGCATCTAGAAAATACTAGAGACGTTGCAACACTCTAGCGAAGTAATTATTCTTGTGCAGGAAAGGAACATGGAGTTGCAGGAAGGCTGGTCTGTGCTGCACTGGGATGTGTCGTGTTGCTGTTGGTTTACATACTTAGGTGTTATCATGTCACTACGTCCCTCACGATACACTGTTGTGTAATTGTGACAGGTACATGTTGCGGTATGGTTGGTCTGTACCTGTTCTATATTGAATTGAAAAAAAAGAGAGTAAAAAAAAGTGGTTCTTACTATCATTGCAGGGCGTTTGCCGGTCCAATGATATAGCTACAGGGAATAGCGATTCCGGACTAGCATAAATAGTACTTGAAAAAAAAAGCGTAAGAAAAAAAATAGTTCTTACTATCATTGCAAGGCTTTGTGCCGGTCCAATGATATGGCTATAGGGAATAGTGATTCCGGACTAGCGAAAACAGTACTTGAAAAAATAAAAAGAAAAAATAGAAAAGCTACAGACTAACCATTCCGATCTCGCATAAAGTTGATTAAAGTTTTGTGGGGCTTACTGCCGGAACAAAACTGATTGTCACCCAAGTCTGAAGGGTCAATATAGACCGGACCACACGCTGTTATGTCAGGATAGTCGAACGATGTTTTTTTGTCTACAGGTAACTAAAATTGTGATGGAGCGCGTGCGAGGACGCACGCATGTCAGTATGACCGTGACGGGACCAGCACCATTGCACGTGCGGCGCGGTAGCCGTCGGTGCAGTTAGATACTCGTAGAATTCTTGTAAATAACACGTGTTCCGCACACCTGCACCATTGCACCTGCAGTGGCGCTCGTTTTGCTTGTATAAATTGGACGGCGCGGCCGCCGTTAGGACAGTCTTGGCTCTGACGTGGAACGGTACGCTTGTCGTATTCCGTTACTAGTTTATCCTCGACTCGTTGAATAATTAATTCGTGTAAACGAATTAATTATTATTCCTAACTACAAGATTAGTCTCTGTACTATACTCAATTACCCTTTCTATATATATATATATATATATATATATATATATATATATATATATATATATATATATGCTAGCATTATTAACACTAATGAAGCCATTTAAACGACGAGCATATATGCGTAGGTAAATGGATGTGAAAGAAGCGAGAGAGGTGAGTCAGGATCGTGCCAAATGGCAGTCCATAGTCTCTTCCTACCCCTATGAGTAATAGGTGTGAAACTTTATGTTATGAAACCTTTTATATTATTTTTTTTATAATAATGGTGACAAACGAGCACACAGTCCACCTTATGATAAGTAGATAGATACTGTGACCCATACAAAAAATCATTAAAATAAAAAATGCGCCGTCACCCCTGAGGGCTACGATGAAAGGCCTAGTTTCCAATAAAAATGGTATCTGGTTCTCTATCCTCACTATACAAAACACAGCAGCATTAAGCTGATATATTATGCTTGTATTTTGTGAGAGCATCGTCCTTCCTTGGTTGAGCAGACTCTGTTTTAAATATAATATAGTTGTAGCGTGGCTCTACTACATATAAATACATTAATAAGATTACTGCCATGTTACATATACAATATAGTTGCAATGAAAATGACATCACTATAATTATTTAATTCAATGAGTGTGCTTCAAAGCTCCATGATAATTTCATTGAAATAGGGTCACTATAGATGCATAATAATTACAGGTTTTCACATCCTGAGAAAATTTTATGGTGTATATTTTGTACATATGTTTACATTTCATGTATACATTAAATAGGCACGCTTTCCTATACATCTTTGTAAAGAATCCGTATCCATACATCCATGTATAAATATTCGTACTGTAGATAACGTACAAGGCGATAAATGAATAATCGCCAGAATAGTCATCTTGTATATATCCAGGTCTGAA
This sequence comes from Parnassius glacialis, assembly GCA_033319125.1. Taxonomy (NCBI): domain Eukaryota; kingdom Metazoa; phylum Arthropoda; class Insecta; order Lepidoptera; family Papilionidae; genus Parnassius; species Parnassius glacialis. Next base: position 24,379,017 of record JAVANC010000019.1, read on the forward strand.
ATTTCCATACCTTCAACAGTGTCAAAGATGTAAGATGTCTGGAACTAGCTATAACCACAAATTCGCTTTGTAGTTCAAATCCTCACTCAATTCTGTGACACCGGGTATGCCACAAGGATCCCATTTAGTTCATTTACTTATTATTACATTTATTAACGATCTTGTTGATAAATTAACATGTTCATGCTTGTTATATGCAGATAATTTAATGCTCTTTTCTGTCATCGATACATATAGCGATGCGTTAAATCTTCAATCGAATTTAGACTCCATTCATATTTGGTGTACATTGATACATTTTTTTCATAAATATTTAATTTTCCTATATTTTACACAACGCATTTCGTTCATATAGGTTATAAGTATTGGTGTTACAAACTCGTTACTGTTACCTAATATCATGTTGTGTGCTTTTGTTTTGGAATACCATCCAAATCGTAACTTTGCAATTGTTATGTTTATGTCGTTCATGTTGTGATGTTATTCTGTTTTGTGTATCTAAATATATAAATAAGAAGTTCATGTCTATTATTGGAATGTTTATGCACTAACAAAAATGAAGAAGGGATAGAAGTGTATTGGCGTTGGGTATAACATTTGTTGTGTCTTAAAAATCCACCTCTTAGTCTCATGTGATGATTAACCCAAGTCGTAGGTGGGGCCATATGACGGAAAAATTCATAGATCTCCAATTGATGGCGGTATAACAACTCATGTATAATATCATCATCATCATCATTACAGCCCATCACAAGTCTACTACTGAACACAGGCCTCTACCAACAAATACCACAAAGCATTGTCCTGACCTACTGCATCCATCGACTTTCTGCATCTCTTACCAGGTTATTAGAGTGAGGGGCCGCTATTCTCTTCGATTACCGGTACGAGGCTTCCACTTATTGAACTTAGTGAGTTACTCTGGTTCTTCTGTGCATGTCCTTATTACGAAGTTTATATATGTATAATATGCCAGATGTAAAATACTCCGGGCTCTTTAAGTCCACCGACAGAGAACGACGACGAACGACGAGAATGAGTTAATGAAAGTTAATGAAAGGGAATAAAAATATTTTTATAAAAATTTATAATATCTGCAATCAACAAAATCTAAAATATTATGTATATACCATATAATATCTATTATAACTATTTCAGAAAATTTGCTAACCATTTTCATTAGCTGTTCTTAAAGAAGCATTTGTATTTATCTTCATATATTTATTTCAGAGGTTCCTCGTTTTGAAGACAGTCTGAGCAACTTAACAGTTTCAGTGGGAAGGGAGGCAATATTTACTTGTGTCGTTAATGAGCTTGGCTCATACAGGGTTTGTATACAAAATAACCTTCACTAATATACTTGAGCCGAGTGGTGGAAACGTATTCCATCATCACATATCATTCTGTGGGTAACTGTGGGAGATATTGAATCCAAGAGATGTGACTGCAGTGTCAAAAGTGCGAGACAAATGATAGTGGTACCACTAATCCGCCTGTCAATTATGGCAATTGTGGCAAATTCTTCTTGGATCGAGAGAGATCTTGAACAGTAGAGAACCGTTACGGCTTTATAATGAAGAAGAACAATGAGTTCGAGAGTATTCAAATAATAAGCAAAAAAGGCAAATATAATAATAAACGACGGCTCCGTAGCGCAATGGCTTAGCAAATGAGTTGCAGCGCTAAGGGCCGCGGGTTCGAATCCCGCACGCAACAAGTATTTGTATGGCCTGCAAATCATTGTTCCGGGTCTGGATGTTTGTCCTTGTGCAATTTATGTTTGTAAACTGCCTCCAAGATACAATAGAAAATCCTAGTGTGGGGGTAACGTTTTTTCTAAAAAGAGAAGAAAGAAAATGACGTAAAAGAATGTAAATCTAAAAAATCTTAGTTAAATAGTTACATATTATATAGTTATAAATTGCATTATAGTTGCGAATTAAATTAGTAATTAAGATAAATACTGATGAAAATATTTTCATAAAAAGCACTAAGTTTTGTGAAATATAACATTTTAAAATATTTATTATAATGTGTAAAGGTGGCATGCTTAGAGTATTAAACTAACAGGAGATGACATTGGAGAGCGTTCCCCGCTGTCAAAAGTACGAGAGCGCGGATCATTCCCGTTATATAAAACTAGTTGCGCTGCGTACGGCGTCACTTACCAAGTAGTCATACGCGTGAGTAGACCTCCAGAAAAATGCCGAGTAGCAGTGTGTTTTCTTGTAAAAAAAGATCACAGACCTCAAATTTACAAAAAGACGGCGTTACCTTTCATCTTTAAGTATTTATTTTGATTTCAATAATTAATATAAGCATTAAATCACGAAAATTCTGATTTATGTAGCTGAGCAGGTAGTGTTGCCAACTTAAAGTATTAATACTATAGTAAGGACTTTTGCACTACTAGGACATAATTAAATTTTGCTTAATTGTAGACAAATGACGTTTCTCTTTGTTCTGATTACACAAGACAAAATCGTGTTATTGAATAGTCTTAAATTCATCAATATTATTGTGATCTATTTGCAAAACTATATTATTTCAAACAACACTAATAATCTTTAATTGTTTTAACGAAATGAAAACATCAATTTAAATTGTTTTATTGTATACATTATACATTTAAAACATTTTAAATAGATATTTTCATTTCATTATGTTACGTTATGAAACGAAAAGAAGGGGAATTTCGAGTATATAAAATGGTATCATCAAGACTATAATAGTGATGTTCACTGTAATCTTTAGTGTCGATGTTTTTATTTGACTATAAGTAATACTTATATGTAATACCAAGGTGTTATTTAAAATTCTTTTTTGTACAATCTTTAAAAAAGATCTTTGGTTTTACAGTTTTCCAAAAGATCCTTACAGGCGCCAAGTTTGGATAAAAGCATGTGGCAATCATATACCCTGGGTACCTAAACGAACAAGCATTATTTGTTCCGAGCATTTTGACAAATCGGTTTTCGTAATCCAATCAAATAATAAAAGGAAACTAAATGAATCTGCTGTACCGACCTTGAAATTATTGGAAGTAAGTTTATTATTTTGCTACAGGTTTATTTTACATTATGAAGGATAAAATTTAAAACATGTAACAAATCGAAATGGAAGGTTTAGTGAACGATATTTATTCATTTTAAAATGTTATTTACAAGTTTATCGTCTTAGATGGTGTCAACCAAATTGTTGTTTTCAGATGAGACACGAATTATTAGCGCTTAAATAAATAAATAAGGACAAACAATTAATTTCATTGTCATATTTATAATCTATTATTATTAAATATATAAAGAGTTCTACACTTTTGTACTGTAGAACACAAAATAGTACCGCTTTTTACGAAGACATTAATTATTTTTCAATCCTAAGTAAAATGACGAAAAAAGTATGTTTGGTTAAGCGTAAACTTCGACCAAGAGATAGCAAATGTTTAATTTTTTGACGTGACAATGTCTTCTAAATCGATGAAGCTGGCGGCACGCATGAAAAAACATGACTCATGCGGCGTTACCTCGCTCTGAGGCGTTTCATTTAAAGTGCAAGCGAGAGCGCGGAACGAGCGACAAAGAGGCACAATCGGCCTCCGCGTTCGGCATGTCCGCATGGACAGCTGCTATACAATTATACATTTGCATGTTTTCGTCAAGTATGACGTGCAGTGAAAAGTGAATGTGGTGTCAATTGTTTATAGCAACGATAATTGCGGCGATAAAGGTAATGATTTTTTCGATATTAAATATTTCTTATGACGTTGTCACGTTCAACTATCGTCAGTAAACCGACTTTACAGACAACCGATTTTTTTAATTGCTCCATTCCGTTGCTGCGTAAAGGAAGGACAAAAACAAATAATCAAAAAATCACACTTTCACATTTATAATATTATATTAGTATGGATTGTCAAGAATGATATATAAACTTTTGAAACCGGTTTACAATAGGCTTTTTGAGGGTAGAACTATACACTCCCGCTCTCTTTCTCGCTCTAGTAAATAACGTTTCTGAGTGAACAAAAAGGATAGAAGCACAGGAAAGTGCGATTCCGTGCTGCCAGATGTAGTTCAACCCTATGCCTTAAAACGGTTTAACTCTATAGGTTGGGTAAAATCTGTAAAATTCGACCGTTTAAAACCCCTATACAGATAACCTTTCCGGTTGGTCATGACATTAAAAATGGTAAAAACATTTCATAAACTAGGCATATTATATATTTTTAAGCAAACAGGAACATTATTTCGATAATGATTACGTTCCACATAACATTGAACTGGCAAACTTCATCATCATCATCATCATTTCAGCCCTTCACAAGTCCACTGCTGAACATAGGCCTCCCCCAAAGAATGCCACAAACCACGGTCCTGAGCCACCTGCATCCATCGACTTCCTGCATATCTTACCAAGTCATCACTCCATCTAGTGGGGGGTCGCCCTACACTTCGCCTACCGGTAGGAGGCTGCCACTCAAGAACCTTTCTTCTCCATCGGTTGTCGGTTCTTCGAGCTATATGGCTTGCCCATTGCCACTTCAGCTTACTAATCCATTGGGCTATGTCGGTCACTCTGGTTCTACTGCGGATATCCTCATTTCTGAGTTTATCACGCAGAGAAACTCCGAGCATAGCACTCTCCATAGCTCGCTGAGCGACCTTGAGCTTCCTCATCCGGCCAGCAGTGAAGGACTACATCTCAGTTCAAACAAACAAAAAAAATCAAACTTGGTGATGGAAAAATATGCAAGCACCAGAATCAGCTTCCTCGCAAAAAAAAAGAGTGATCCCAAAAAGTGTATTCGTCACATATACCAAACTTATTCACTTTAAAAACCAGTTAAAATATAATATATGTAATACTTTTTCAATTTGTTTTAATTTTGGTAATTTTGTATTATTATACCTTACCTTATACCTTATGTATTTTTTTTAATTTACTTTGAATGTAATATTACTCATTAAACATTTGTTCATTTTTATTTTATTTTATTTGCTAATGTAACTTGCATAAAATTTCATCGACATATCCATATCGACAAGGCCCTCGCACTAGTTGTTTATGGCTTATGCATTGTAACGATGAGACATTTATAAGAGATTTTCAAGGTTGTGTGCGTTTTGCTTAATCGTGTGCTCATATTATGCTGTGTGCGTGCGTAACGACGTGGCCCAATGTTTACGATTTGCTTAGTGTGCGTTACCTCGCCTCCCGCTAGAACTGACAGACTTTTTTGTTTGGAACTTTATGCGCATGGCGTCTCCTGTTAGTTGAATACTCTAAGGTGGCATGACTTCGTGTGGAAAAACAGACGATCCTAACAATTGCAACTCAAGTTATTACAAAAAATCACCGGATCGCTGTGAACCATAGCGATCGTCGATTATGGTTTGTTTATATACACGACGTGCGACAGTCGGACCGTAGCTGGTAGATGTGTCAGCTTAATAACGATCCAATGAAGAGTAAGACAGCTTAGTTAGATGTCATTGGTACGTAATCTTTTTCAACTCTCTCTTTGTCATTTACGATACTTCTTTTTGATAGGATCGTTCAAGCAAATCTAATAAATAAATGTTCTTTAAACTCTTATATAGAAATCAGGGAAATCACAAATATTACATTTAATAAATATAATCAATAAGATATAAAACTCAACTAAAAATTATTTATTACAATTGTTATTTCCAAGCTCAATATTCACGAATCTGTATTATTCATAAGTCTTTGAAAATTAACTTATATTTTATTTTGCTTACAAAAATTATTATAATGGAAGTAAAATTAAAATGTACTACTCGTATTTCTGATAGTCTTAAATAAAACAATATTCGCAAATTTAAATCTTTTATGTTTTTTCACAAACTTTTTATAGAACAGAATGAGAATATTAATCTTAGAAGATATTTCATTTATAATTTCAAACTTTATTCGTGCTTTATATTCCATTTATAACAAAAAACATCATTGAGACAACATATTTTACATTATTTTTCATTTCAGTTTTTTTGTAAATAAATTGTTACCACTTAATTATGTGTGTGTATTTCTTTTTTTTCTCTGTTTATTCATTAACGTAGGTATTTGTTTCATTTGTATTTTTCTATTTTGCTACCAAATATTATGAAAACAAAAACAACAATAATGTAGAGCAAATACTGCTTGTGACGAAATAGAAAATTTATATGTGGCTAAATTATATATATACACATATATATATATATAATTCAATTACAGTTACAATTACTTACAATTTTTACCCGAATGTATTAATTAATTAATAAAATGAGTGGGTGTGCAGCAGTGTGGAGCATTCAGCGTGCATGACAAACGAACGATCTTATATTTGGGGTTTCAGTGGCGACTGTTTAAAATGTATGCCGGTTGCCCTGCTATGACGCACGCCCTTGTCGCCAGCTCTCCACTTATGCCATAAAGTTGTGGCCCACTACAACGACTCATACTGCAATCCCGCTCTAAAGTATGAACGCATCAGGCAATAAAAACAAGACAGTCCCTACTACGCCTTCGAGAACGTATCAACAACGTACTAAACCTGTAAAGAAAGGGTTCAGTGACCATATCGTCCCCGTCCAATACACGTACCATTATGATTCTTTTTTGTCAGTTGCAGCTAATTTTTTTTTTCAGAAAGGCTCATTAAGAGAAGCTTAGTGTGGTTGTTATTAAAAAATTAGGTGTATCAAAATTTAAATATTATTACGGCGTTCGCATCAAACGTTATAGTCAGCCGCCGACTGTAAGTGGGTCCATTGTGAGCCCTAGTGTGTGAGAATTCAAACTCAGACTTCATTTTTTGTTTACAATATGCTGACATTAAAAGTCATAAAGAGTCAACATATGGTTCTGTCTTTTAGTTTAACATAGGTAGTTCAAATACATTCTCGCGAATGTATTTCTATAATGTATTTTCATTATCGAACAAAATAAAACACATTCGTCTGTATCCTTATAGTCTTTCAAATAAATAAATAAACGAATCGAGTCCGCTGGCGCTGGAACCAAATTTGCTTTTAAGTTCAGCTACGTAGTCAATCAGTGTTCGTGGCGGGAAGTGGCGTAGGATAATAATTGGCCGCCAAGGGTCAGCATACGAGAGTAGAGTACGCAATCGGGTAATAACGCATTGTCGGTTCGGTGTGAACGAAAAGTTAAAAATATATGGAAAAGCAGTAAACTGCGTAACACTGGCATGCAGTCGGCGGCTTACAATAAGTTTGGTAAGGCGGTGTAAGACAAACAATAGTTCAGGTTGTATATTAGTATTGCATGTTAATATCAGATATTGAATTTATATATTTCAATTAGTATCGTTTGATATCCTACGTGATTCTGTAAGGAAATCAGTATTAAGTACTTTCCTTAATGACAGTTTAATTAAACAAACATCATCGCGTTGCTGTAAGTAATGCAATCTGCCTTCAAGTGTCGCCAGTTCTATTGAGATTAATGACCTGAATAGTGAGCGAAAGAGTGAACCTCAGTATACTCAAATAGAGTGAGGCAGACATAATTCAAATTGGGTACCTTAATTAGGATAATCAGAAATTATTACTATTTGAGCAAATAAGTAATCTATCTATCTATCTAATATTCAAAATAGATTGTAAGTAAAACGTATGCGCCCTTGTTATTTGGAACCCTGATTAAAAATTGGAGTCTAGATTTTTATATATTTAATCAGTATATAAATGCTTCAAAACAGAAAAAATATATAAATATAAATAATAGCTTAGACTAGACTCTTATTTTATACGAGTTTAGTAAAACTTAAAATATCTTTTAGAACGATAAATGTGGATGGAAAACAGGGATTAAATGGATAGGTAAAGAGTTCGCCCTGCAACAAATGATCACCTACCTTTATTCTTTTTATGTCTTTAGTTCCTCCAGATAAACGGTGGTAGAGCCATGCGGCAGCTTTTGCTGATGCACGGATGGGCCGGCTCGAACCGGGGTGGTACCACGACCTCACAGAAAACCAGCGTGAAGTAGAGGTTTACCTCTGCGTTTCGCTTGGTGAGTGCAGGTGGCCGGAGGCCCTGTTTACTGGAAATGAGGCATTCCATCTTAGTCCTCACGGGTGACAACGCATCTACATTTTGAATTGTAATAGAGGATAGATGTAGATATCTATGAGCTGCAGCAACCACTTACCATCAGGTGGACTGTGTGCTCGTTTGTCACCCTTATCCTATAAAAAAATATATTCTGGACTACCCAACGAGTAGTGATCAGGTGGCAAGAGAAGGAGCAAGCATAACCTTGCGATGTGCTGCTCATGGTGTACCCACACCGAACGTAGTTTGGAGAAGAGAATCTGGTGATTTACTACCTACAACCAAGTTTAGTGACTTGCAAAGTAAGTAAATTATTTTATCTACTTTATTTAATAGTTCTGAATTAAAAAAAGATCATGGAGTATTTGGTTATGTTTTTGTATTAATGAAGATACATAACAATGCCATATTACCTTATTATATGTTACATGATTTTCAAACTGATACCAAATTATACCTTTTCCAAAATTACATTTTTCTAAAAACTTATGTGGAACAGTATTTTTTGCTGACGATACCCCTAGTGTTGAAAATTGGTAAAAGTAAAAATAATAAATGTTTAAATTTTGAATTTTATATTTCTTTTAAACATAAATTCATATATTGAGAATAAAAGAAGTGTAGACAAAAAATTATTGCGGTTTTTTCTCACAGAAAGGGGACCGTCTGTCCGATCCATCTTGATGAAAAAAAAGACAGTTAATGTTGAGTATTAAAATACCATTTGTTTACCCAGTGTTTCTTTGCATATCTTATTACACCAAAACAATGCTACGGCGTACATCTCGAATTATACAAAGTTGTTTTGTCTTCTGAATAGGTGGAGCTCGTGACTCATTACACACGGTCCAGACTTCGCACAACTCGATTTCTTTATTTTCCTAAAAATCTATGATTTGATGAGAGGTTAGACATTTACGTAACGAGAAGAGACCGTGAATAGCTTTGAAGCGATAGTAGCCTAATGGCAGGGTGTGGACCGCGAACACGAAAGATCGTGGGTTCGAGTCCGCCATTCGACTACTGTCGTGAACCACTTCTAACACAAGCGTTTTAAGCTTACCAGAAGTGGTTAAAGGGAATTTTTGTAATGTTTAATAGCATTACTAGTATTTTTTTTAATAAAAAATAGGTTTCAACCAACAAGTGATAAACAGCCATAGTTTGAAAAAAAATATTTGAGAATACTTTGAAATGCAATTAGGTACTATATTAGTTTACATATAAATAGTTTTATTAATGAGTTCCACAAATCTTTCAAGTATACCCCACGTATTGTACTGGTTTACAACATGTAATTAGCTTTTAATATCAAAAACTTAAAAACCTTTTCTTACTTTTACCAAATGTAAGGCTTGTTTCTAGTCATATTATATTGAACGATAAAATACTATAGTTAGATGATTCGACAGCCTTTCTTGGTATCACAATTGGCTATCGCCTACAATGGTGATCTCATATTGAGGCCTTATCTAGAAGACTTAGAATACTTAGTTATGTATGCAATAGAAAAGGTAAAACTGTTAACAAAGGTTTATTTCAGCTATTTCTACAGTATTATGTTCTATGATTTATTATTGTGGGGATTAGCAACTGATATTGAAAATATATGTAAGTATATTTCAATTTTGAAAGAAATTCTCTTAAGGAAAATTTAAAAATTTACTTTGATGATACAATACGCAATGTGCGCAGCTCACCAATTCACTTTCACCAATGGAGAGAGGGACATAAACAATTTTACATCGACGTACTTGGGTGTCGTAAGAGGCGACTGCGGGAAATGAAACAGGAGATGGGTACTGGATCTTCCTGATAACTAAACAAACTGCGGCTGCCAACCCGCCCGCCAGGCGCGGTAACTAAAGCAAAATGACAATTTGTGGGGCGGCCTGCGAACAGCAGTGGATTTTCATAGGCTGAATGGATGGTTAAAATCGCTTTAGGCCGGCCACATACATACGGAATTCCGTTTCGGGATTCCGTTTCGATATTCCGATTCGGGATTACGAACGCAGCAAGTCCATATAAAATCTATGACCCGCCACACACGTACGTTATTTTTCCGTACGGAATTTCTCCGATTCGAGATTCCGTATGACCGCTTGTGCGTTCGGGATCCCGAACGGAAAAAAACTGCTCCGAACGCACGTCTTCCATAGATTTTGTACGAGTCGCAATACACATACGTAAATTCCGTACGGAACGCGCTCAGTGTTCGTCGCACGACCGAAGCGAGTAGGTGTGTTTGTGTATGTTTTTACATTTAATCTTGTAGGTGTATAGCTTTTCGTAATCTTTCATCTTATTTTATTTAATAATTCGTCGAAAGAATTTACATACATAAATATTTAAAAAATATCTCTGGATAGATAGATCTTTTTACATAGTATTGACTATATTGCAAGCTTAGGGTGATAAGGGGATGCACCTAGTAAGAAAGATACAGTAACAATGGAATCGCAATTAGAAAATCGTCATCATTATTCGCTGGCAGAAAGTCTAGACTCAATGGCTAACGTCTCTCAACTGACCCTTGTTATTCCGAACGGAAAAAAAACGTATGTGTGTGATCTAGTCACGGAATCCCGATTCGGGATTCCGAAACGGAATCACGAAACGGAATTCCGAAACGGAATCACGAAACGGAATTCCGTATGTATATGGCCGGCCTTACGCAACATTTTACAAAAGCGCAGTTAGCAAGATATCGTGAGTGTAACAATTTTTAGTTTCAGCAAGGTTATATTTTAATTTCAGCATATTTATATGGAGTGACGACCTGCTAAGACATGCATGATGTTAATGGATGCAGGTGGCTCAGGAGTCAGGACTGTGTTTGTGGCGTTCCTTAGGGGAGATTTATGTTCAGCAGTGGACTTGAGAAAGCCTGTAATGATTATGATGATGATAGTTATGCGATTTTTTATTATTTGAAAGTGTACGTTTTAACGTACTGATATGACGATACAAAGATAATGAAATAACAATATAGAGTTTGGCGATCACAGCATGCTTCTCATATATACTTACGCTACGTTTCTAATCATATGTCTAACTTAAATCATGATCATTATCATGATTCTAATATTCCTTTCAGTTGATTATTGTGATAACGAAAGAGATAAGAAGATTATATATACTTATAAAAATACAACTTTTTTTGTCTTTTTTCCATAGATCATTCATTAAGTGGTTGTGAACTGCAATTGATTAAAATATCACGCTTACATATGGGTGCATACTTGTGCATAGCCAGTAATCATTGAGTTATACAAAACATATGTTGTGTAACATATAGATCAATGCCAGTAATAGAGTCCCTCCGTCTGTAGCAAACGAGTTAGTTAGTTAAACGTACACTGTAAGTATATTTTTAAACTTAACAAATAAAGTAAAAATCACAGACTATAAATGCCCTGTGGGAAATTCAGGTATACATTTATTATTGAGATGGTAATGAAGCGTAAATGTTTCACCACGCTACGTTAGCGTGTGTAGGCGGAATTCAGGTGATGTCAAAATATGTTAATATTTATTATTATATATTTTTATTTACTAACTACTAAAACCTGTTAAATAAACACTTAAAATGCTATTAAAACTTGCAGGCATATTAGTTTATTTTGGTTTTAGTGATGGATTCCTATTTCTCCTCTTCTTCTCCCTTTTTATAAAAATAATATTAACTTAAAACCATAGACTATTATACTCGTGGGTATTGACAGGATCGTTCTTATTATAATCGATGTATTCGAATGTCGAAGTCGACAGTATTTAAATATCAAAACTGATATCTTTGCTCATAGATATAGTTTTGCTGACTACTTACTACTTACTACTTAATTTATAAAATTAAAATATGTCATTTTACATTATTAGAAGATATATAATATAAATATTTTTTTAACTTTTAATAAAAATTAAAATCCAAATCCGATGGATCGGTGGTATAACATAGTATATACAGGAGTTTTAAAGCCCCGAGTCATTAAGCAATTATGCATAAATTATTTTATACTTTTTAGGTCTTTAAAGATGGTGTTTACTTTTTAAAGTCTAATTTTTGACTATTTTGACTGGACTAAGTAATATCAAAATCTTGTCGTCTAAATAGTTACAATTTCAACTTCATCCTATATTTTTCTATCTTTAAAGCTGGAAATTTTCTTTGAAATTTATATAGGACTGTTCCTAAAGTACAACCTATTATATAAAAAATAATCATTAAATCGGTCTACAATTAACGAAGATATCTAGTAACATACATATATTTAACACACATACAAAAAATTGGGATCCTCCTTTTTTTGAAGTTGTCTAAAAAATTAACATGCATTCATCATGAGCTGTGATAATCCATCTAGTCATAAAGATTTCTTATGTGCACTAAAATTAAGCTTCTTATAAGTAATTGTGTGCAGTTAAAATAAGAACTACAAGTAATAAAATCAGTAAAAGCAGTTTTATTCAAGGCAGACATAAAGTTATGGTTTTGTGATCGGTTGTTAATACGTTTGCAAAATTTCATTAGATTCCGACTTCTGAAAATGGATAAAAACTAAATTATAAAATTCCATTACATTTTTACATACATAATATGTAGATGCATACAGGTCAAGCTAATATAAAACGTGATTAGTGTGTTTTAAATAATGTAAATCTTTAATGCTGTTATAGTTTTCAGTTCCGCCTATAATGACAATACAAAACCAGCTGGTTTTGTATTGTCATTATAGTTGGCCATTCAGAAGCATATCCTAAATCTTTTAATTATTGGACTATTAATGGCCATATTATATCCCAATGTTAGTATTACAAACGCTTTAAAATTGAGCTAAGCTCTGAACTGTACTTAGGTAAATATAAATCTATTCAATTTCTATCACAGCGGATACTAGATTCAATATTATGGCTATCAAAAAAGGTTATGAAGTAATTATGAAATGGAAAATCAAGAAAGTGAGTAGAGGAAACTTTGGTACATATACTTGCATTTCGAAAAACTCTCTTGGAGACACCGATGGTACTATAAAGTTATATGGTAAGTATTTGGAATCAAAAGCATCTTTTACAAATAACAAACTATAATGATGATAGTCAATATCTATTTATTATATACATAAAGGTATAATTAGTATTCTATATCAATATTTTAAAGAATTTATTGTGATGCTCACTTGCACAAATTGTGTTTGTCCAATAAAAGTCATACCTGTGACCAATTTTTACATAATTTTCACCAAAACAATGATTTAATGCTAAGTTTAATATTACACAAATTTAACTATAAATTAAATTATCAGTTTAATATCTGATCTATGTATAATATAATATTTTCTAAATATTTATCGGTTTTATTTAAGTTAGTATTTTATTATTTTTAAAGAGAAAAATTTTAGACTTAGTTAAATTTATGCACATATTTTTATCTTCGTTGAAGTATAACTGTTTCACCATATTTCAGAAAAGAATATATTAGGTGAATTTTGTGTACGCCTATAATTGGTTTAGTATATAGTGTATTTTAAGAATTTGTTTTGTACTACCCGTGCGGTTAAAGAATGGGATTGAAAATGGCGTCGCCGCTATTCACCTCTCGCTTACACACTGTTGCTATATACTTTAATTTTATATGGGTCTAGACTCACACCCACCGGTAAAGACTGCAAAAAAGTACGTTACGATATGCTTTTTTCGTACGTTCTTTAAATTCTGTCCAAATTGTGATTAGAATCAATAACGAATAGATAACGAAATGCATAATACATAAACTGCAACAAAATTTTGTCCGGTTTTGTTAATTTGTGAGCTACGACGCATTTTGAGAATTTTCTTCATAATTATTTTTGATGTTGTTTGTTTATATTTTTTATATAAAATGTTTACATGCCAGTGAGATATGAGAAACCATGTTTTAAATTTTCGAATGTCTGAACCGATTGAAATAAAACTTCACGAATAAATACCAGGAGTTTTCAAATAACTACTAAATTTTACCCGAAAAATTTGGAGATTTTATTAAAATAGAAATATTTTATTTGTCTTTAATGATTATCGTTAGTCTAAATAATGCCACATTGGTAAATCCCACCTAGACGTACACAGAGTGGGTTGGTAGTTATAAATTTGAAAATAATTGTATACATTAAGTTTTTTTTTTAAATTAATATATACAATTATTTTCAAATATTTTCCCAATAATAGAAAATTTCCTATCAACAGCATAATATAACGCTATAACGATATACCGTTATTAGCGGGTTTACGCTATTGGTACTGTGCATGTTGACTGTACGGGCTCAATGAGCCGCCATTTTTAATCCCATTCTTTATCAGTACGAACTGAAAGAATGATATATGTACTAATAAATATATGTACTGTTGGTGTACCTTTATGAAATAAATAAACTCATCTTCCGTATAAAACATATTTTATTACAGCTACTTCTGGTCAGTTTAAAGATAAACAGTACAGTGAAATAAATGTTCTCGAGGAGAACCCAGTCGTGAGTGAACTTGAAGCCCTCAAACGAAGCCTTGCGCCTGAATCTGTACTAATTTATTTTGTATTATTATTACCGGCACTTGCGATACTAGCCGAAATCTATATATAATTTGTATATAAAGAAATATATTGTAACATTTATCTTTCTAATTTGTTTTATTCATTATTTGTCATTATTAAAATTTATTGTTGGTGTGCTACGTGAATTTTCTCCTAGCCCTCTAAGAAATGAGAGTAAGAGAACATCTATAGGTAAAACGTTGAATGAAGAATAAATGGAAATTTTAAAAAACAATATTTGTCTACACATTGAAATATATATATTTTAAATTAAAACTCTAATCTGTTTTGTTATTTACTTGCATTTTGTGTTTAAGTTGATGATGTATGCATAATATTTCTGCATTTTAGAAAATAAAAAAAAAAGATAGATAAATAAATTAATATTTAAATGAATGAAGATATTAAACACAATGATTAACTTATACTTGTTACAAAAAAATCAGAATTTTGTAATTAACCAAATAATGTATATCATCTTCGCCACTATACTATACTGATAACGTTCCGCACCTTTGATGACTGCGGCTTATTGCCAGTCTGAGTGTTTTACGTCTAGTTAGCGTAAATCAGATAGTTATACCGCTGTTTACTGGAAGCCAAAAGATTTTCCAGCATTTCCCAAAGTCACCTCTTACAACTTCCACGCGCAAATTGAGGAAATGGATTCTCTGAAGTTGCCAGCACACATACTTAAGGAAAGTATAAATATTATCTTCATTGTAGGAAAGATTGTTATATTAGGTAGGTTAGATCTTTGGTATGAATCATCATTGCGAAAAATGGCTGTGACCATTCCTACAATGTACAAGTATCTTTCATTAAAAATGTTATGAGACGTTAACATTTTTTTTAACTTATTATAAGCCAAAGCTTGACCACAATCCTACCTGGTGGAAAGTGGTAATGCAGCCCTATATAGTATGTCGTAAGGCAATAAATATTTTATTTTAATAAAAACAGCGTACATAATATACATGCGTCTAATATGGATATGTTCATTAATTGAGATTGAAAGATCAAAAAATGTATAAAAAGGAAACCCATATTGGTAATGAATAACCGCACGTTGCTCAGACCGCGTGTTGTATAATATGGACGAGCTATATCAAAGCTCTTTGCTTTCTCTTTAAGCTTTCATGGTATTAATTTAGTTTGCTGAAATATATCTAATACAAAAACGCTGTAGCTTTCAGCTTAATAGATTTTTTTTATAGAATAAGGGTAACAAACAAGCACACAGTCCACCTGATGGTAAGTGGTTGCTGTGGCCCATAGACATCTACATCTATCCTCGATTACGAATCAAAATTCAGATGCGTTGTCACCCGCGAGGACTAAGATGGAATGCCTCATTTCCAGTAACAAAGGGTCTCCGGTTCTCTACACTCACCATACGAAACACAGCAGCGTCATACTGCTATTTTACGGTGGTATTCTGTGAGAGCGTGATCCTTCCCCGATGGAGCCGACCCATTCGTGCTGCAACTATACTACATATATAGCTGCAGCATGGCTTTACCATGTAAATATTGGTTCAGGATGGCTCTACCACGTAATATAGCTAGCTCTACCACGTAATTTACAATCTGATTACAATTTCATGATTTTTTTAATTATCTTAAATAACCTTCGCTGAAAGTTTCGGTTCGCTGAGAAGAACCATACCATTACATTACCATCAGCGATTTTTCCGGACCGATACGACTTAGGGACCTTCAAGAAAAGAGCGTACTCCTTTTTAAAAGGCCGGCAACGCATCTGCAATTCCCTCCCTGATGTTGCAGTTGTTCATGGGCGGCGGTAGTCACTTACCATCAGGTGAGCCGCATGCTCGTTTGCCTCCTCTCCTATAAAAAAAAAGAATACGATATGTGCAAAATAACTCAGTCGAATTATGAAAATAAAAGTGGTTGGACCACTTTATAATTATGAAAATAAAAGTGGTTGTACCGGGAGGTTTACAACCACTTTTATTTTCATAATTTCATAAAAACATTTTATTTTCATTATTTCATAAAAACATTTTATTTTCATAATTTCATAAATTCATAAAAACTTCACAGTAGGAAGTGACAAAAACTAGGAAACCCGGATTGTGAAATAGGAAAACAGTAACATAAAATAAAAAATATTGCGGGAGAACCGCCACGTGTTCCTAAAAAACGAGCTCAGGACACTTTAGTAAGAGCGTGTGTTTATGTACTCAAGACGCTTTTTCATCTTTTCTTACCACGCTAAGTAATTTTATAAAAAAAATACTAGCGCTTTTAACGTGCCTCCAATGATGCAATGAAACTATGTCATCGGTGTAAGTCATATAAAACTCGACTACTAAACTTGACGCATCAATTTATTTCTCTGCTATGAGTTAAAAATAAGAGAGACAAGAATGCCTCCCAAGCAATACACCCTTACGCGTACGTTTAAAAGCCTTAGCTTTTGATTACAGATCGCCCCCGATAAAAGGTCTGGCGGGCCTTGCGATTACGAGAGAACGTATTCGCGTGATATTTTTGATTCCTTAAGATTTATATACAAATGAAAAATAAAAATATCTGATTTTAAAACTAAGATAAACAATTTTAGACTTGCCTGTGGGGATTAAAATCTATTTTTAGCAGGCTATAAAACTTAAAACAAGTAACCCTGTCTATGATCTTACATTGGATCTCATAATACACTTAGTATTATGAGATCTTCTATATATCTTCTTATCTGATCTTATAATTTTCTTCAATACAGTATTATTCCTCGTAATTATAACTGTATTTAACTGTAATATTATTATGCTATGGTCTGCTGACACAATAATAATTATAAAGTTAATGTCAATTGCTGAACTTTACCATAACTGTGCCATTCCTAAATGTTATACTAAATGAACCGTATAAGAAACCTGGAATATGAAATTATACTTTGTACATTACTTAAAAAACTCACGTACAAGTTCTCAACTTTTTGAATGCACATCTCAGTATTAAATCATCTTTATAAACCAGAATCAGGTATCGAAATTTTAATTTTATTTTAATTTTAATGAAAATCTGCTCAGGCAATGCTAGTTACGAGTTGGTGGCCTTGACATCCACAAGGTTTATAGCGTAGTGCTATAACGTACAAGTATGTACGTGTCATCATCTCCTAGCACGTCTGCGGGGCTAGCCAAGGTGACTCTCTATAAAAATTAATGAAATCAACACAAAGACACGTGACTGTCTGTGTGAGAGTGTACGTAAAACTGTGAATATAATTAAAGAAAAATTAAATGACATATTTTGTGAACTATAATATGTCATTCATTTTTCTAGATAACTCTAACTCTCAATGACTCGGTCATGGAGAGACCTGGCTGAACCAAGTCTTTCCGGTACACCCGGTTTTTCATAGGCAGTGGGATGACTCGATTTGTAACCAAGTTTAGAAAAAGTTGTTAGATAACTGCGAATCATTACAGAGCAAGCTCATCTTCTTACGTGGAGCGGAAAGAGAGGTATAAATATTTAAATGTTAATTTAGCAAACTATTTTGCTACTTTCAAAGTTTTACATTGCTGGAATTTGTTAATTATGCCAGGCAAGCCAGTATCCCCCGCATTAAACACAAAGGAGCTCTCTGCTAAACTTCTGCTGGTCTATACTGCCGACTCGTATGTTTCTCTTTTTGTAACAGCGTACCACCTCAATTACCTCACTGTGGCGCGTTTATATCAGAGGTTCGCAACATCAACAAGGAGGTTCTTAAAACCTTGCAGAGATTAGACGTGAACAAAGTTAAGTCAAGTTCTAAAAGCTTGTGCATCTGAGTTGTCTCATGCGTTGATATGGTTGTTTTGCCTGTAATTTAGAAGTGGAATTGTGTCTAAGTCTTATAAATTAGCCAATGTACAACCTGTGCCTATAAAGAGGAAGCCGTGCCGACCTTCCAACTGTCGTCCAATTTTAATTACCTTCCACACTCTGTAAAACTATGGGGCATATATTGAACGCCCACCTCATTATGTACCTAAAGCAGAATGACCTGCTTAGTGTCCGCTAGCACATAATCGACTAACTGGAGACATATCTGCTGTCTCCACAACTCTTTCCTGCTGCATATTAAAGATTAACTTATGCCCGGTATCTAAAGGTATACAGATGACAGGCCAGTTGTGGAGAGATATCAGCCGAATGCTCGGGCCAGTCAGGATCAAATCCATTCCGATAGCGAAGCTATGGTTGAGCGTGTGACGTCAATTTTATGTAATTCTTTTCTTACGTGGTAGAGCCATGTTGCAGTTATATTAATAGTATAGTTGTAGCACGAATGGGTCGGCTCTACCGGGGAAGTACCACCCTCTCACAGAATACCAGCGTAAAATAGCAGCTAATTGCTGCTGTGTTTTGTATGGTGAGTGTAGAGAACCGGAGACCCTTTTTACTGGAAAAGAGGCATTCTATATTAGTCCTCACGGTTGACAACACATCTGCATTTTAATTCGCAAATGAAGGTGAATGTAGATGTCTATACGCCACAGCAGCCACTTACCATCAGGTGGACTGTGTGCTCGTTTGTCATCCTTATTCTAAAAACAAAATAAAACAAAAAAAATCTGGTCGTGCGTGGAGTACTACTGTCACATATGAGCTGGTGCTGCAACCACCTAGCATCATTGGAATTAGTGAAGAAAAATGCTACGCGGCTTATCGGATATCCGTACGTAAGGTAACACTAGAAACAAATAAGCTTGTAATGCCAGTTACTAGACTCTACAGAATTATTAATTCACATCTATAGGGCTATAACAAAATCCCAGAAAGTGTTCAAAGTTTGCCAATAAA
This sequence comes from Parnassius glacialis, assembly GCA_033319125.1. Lineage (NCBI taxonomy): Eukaryota > Metazoa > Arthropoda > Insecta > Lepidoptera > Papilionidae > Parnassius > Parnassius glacialis. The sequence goes on from JAVANC010000019.1 coordinate 24,398,489, forward strand.
CAAGTTTAAAAGTTTTACTAAAGAAAAATTATATAAAAAGGATTATTATAATATTAAGAAAAACATGAATGAAAACAACCCCCTTTTTTTTTGTTTGCGGATGGAAAATCATCTAATGACGCCTTTCGCTGTGGGTGGAGCGGAAGGGAGTGTCAGACTCTTACTGACTAAAAACCATCCGTGTTCCTTCAGTGCCCTTACGTTCCGGAGCCGCGGTATCTCTTTCGAACAGCCCGCAGCCCCGGCAGGCGTCGGCCCTTGCGGGCCTCTTCATGCTGCTGACAGCTCTTTGAGGCGCACGTGGAACAAAACGCGCCGTTGACACGGCCTGTCGTCGTTAGACGGACGGACGGCGAGCTACCCATAGCTCGCCGTCCACAGGCCCGCGCCTACGGTGGCCGGGGGCCACGACGTAGCCCCCGACGCCCGGGGCGTCTCCCGCGGCGGCCGGGAAGGAAAGCTGCTGCTCTTTCCTTCTCCCGCTCCGCCATCTCCTTCGCTAGCATCACTGATTCGCAGAAGGTGGTGACGGCATCCCATTCCGTCTCGCTCCGGACCATGGCTTCGACCAGGGCCGGACGCGAGAGGTCGCCGCCGCCTATCGCCGCTACGAGGACACGGCGGTGCTCCGCCCAAGCAGGGCACACCTCCACGGTGTGCTCCACCGTGTCCTCCGGTCGATCCTCGCAGTGGGAGCACCCGGGCGTTTCCTCCCGCCCGATTCGGTGCAGGAACCTCCCGAACACACCGTGTCCGGTGAGGACCTGCGTCAGGCGGAAGGTGAGGACGCCGTGGCGTCTCTCAAGCCACTCCTCAAAGAGGGGTCTTATCGCCGCTATAGTGGCGTGCCCAGCACGGGGTTGCGACAGTCGCTCTCTCCATTTCGCCATGAGATCATGCCGGAAGTCTCTCCGCTGCGCGACAACTTGCCGCGGCAGCGGGGTTTCCCCCCGGCATAGTGCCTCCGCGTGCCATTCATGCAGGCGCGCGAGGACTATCGCCTCCAGATCCCATGGCGGCAATCCGGCAAGGAGGCTCGCCGCCTTGCGGGAGATCGTGCGGTAGCCGCGAACCATTTTTACGGCAACCACCCTTTGGGGCGCGTTCAGGTAGTGGACGGCAAGCCGCGCCAAACCACGCGCCCACACCGGGGCCCCGTAAAGGGCCATGGACCTCACGATCCCCGCGTAGAGCCTCCGGCAGGAGGCGTTTGGCCCCCCCAGGTTCGGCAGGAGCCGCCTGAAGGCAGCCCCGGTCCGTTCCAGTTTGGGAGCCAAACGTCAGAAGTGCTCAACGAAGTTCCATCGGCCGTCGAGGACGAGTCCTAGGTACTTCAACGTCGACTCGACGCCGATGGATACCCCTCCTACCATCACTGAGGATCCCGGTGGTGGCCTGTTCCGAGGACCATGGAAGTGCATGGCCTCGGACTTGTGCAGAGCCACCTCGAGACCCAGTTGCCGGATCCTCTCAACGACTATCGCAACCCCGCGTGTCATAGTTTCCGCCGCGGCCCCGCACGACCCCCCTTGTGCCAGTACCAGCGTGTCGTCAGCGTAGCAAACTACACTGACGCCGGTAGGGAGGTCGGCGCGCAGCACCCAGTCGTAACCGATGTTCCACAGGGGCGGCCCCAGAACCGAACCCTGTGGGACACCGCACGACATCTCTTGCCGGTTCCACTCACCAATGAAAACAACCCCTGGCAATGAGGTAATCGCCTCCATGGTGGTTGTATTACAATTAATTTGAAAATTGTACAAACAAAATTATTGTAAAGTGAAATATGTTCAAAAAAATCCCACTTACCACCAGGTGGGATTTTAATAAAACACTGGCATAGTAAGTAAGTAGCCTAGCTTAGTGGTAAGAAGTCTATTTAGGTGTTTAAAATAACGACTTAATATAATTACACTGCCCTTTTATTTCAAGTTTTATTTACATAATAAAAAACAATTGTGGAACTTTGATGTTGAATTTTTAAATAATATAACTATAAGTTTAAGTTATTTTCTGCCGACTTCCAAAAAGGAGACGGTACTCAATTCGAGTGTATGTTTTTTTTTTATGTGTGTTACCTCATAACTTTGTACTGGGCGAACCGATTTCGATGATTCTTTTTTTATATGAAAGCTGATAGTTCTCGTGTGGTCCCATATGAATTTGATCAAGGTCAAACCAATGGTTATTGAGTTATTCTTAAATAACCTATATTGAAGTCGCTTATATTGAAGTCGGCTGTACAAAATTTTTAATTTTAAATTATTATTGCTCTTAGTAGCACTAGTAGTACTAATAGGATAGTATAACTGTTTGTATTTTTGACATAATAATAAAACGGATAGATATACTATCCCATACGTGAATAGAAAATTTTGAGTTCATAAATAAATTGAAAACAAGAGTTTTTAAATATATTGTGATTTATGACGGATTTCGAGTTAGCACTACAAAGAAGCGGACTTCAGAACTGACCTTATGAGCTCACTCCTTTGCTCCTTAAAACTGAGAAATAGTGCTTTGGAGGCAGCTACTGTCGCTACGTGTGCTGTGCATGCTTCTGCTGTTTCTGCTTTCTCCTGCCCCCCGTCGGCCTACTGTCCTCAAAACGGGCAAATCGACACAGACCTCTACGGACCCACCCTGTGATTAAGAGACTGTACTCGTGCGGCAGCATTTTATTACATAGTTTTTTTTATTTATTTGTACCTAATGGTAAGTGATTGTTGTAGCCTATAGATATTTACATTTATCCTCGACTAAGGATCAAAATGCGTTGTTACCCCTGAGGACTAAGATGTGAAGGCTCGTTTCCAGAAATAGGGTCACAGATTCTGCATACGAAACACAGCAGCATTAAACTGCTTTCTATGCTGTTATTCTGAGAGGTTAGTCCTTCATTAATGCTACAACCATAATATAGCTGCAATATGACTCTGCGTGTGGTAGAGTCATGTTGCATCTAAACATATATTTTTCATTAATAAATTTATATTTTACTTTAAGGTAATTAATGAACTTTGCAATAACTCTAATAATACAACTTAAATAATACCAAATATTCACTTGCATGACAGTGGACCACTGAGATACAATAAATACTTAATAATGTTATCGTTTGTTGTGCAAATAAATAAAAACATGCTATCGAATATAACCAATCCAATTACTAAGATTTTATTAAAGTACAGGACAAATACGTATGAAGTTCACTTTATCTATTATCTAGGTTTCTGTTATCCATAAAGAGGTTTTCTTCGAGATAAATAAGAATCTAATCATTCCACAAGCAACTTCTTGAAATAGATTACTGTACAATTGTTCAGAATAAATACATAATTTGCAACAAGAGAATTCAATAACAAATATGAGCATATAAGAGAGTATCTTTATAACATTAATTCATTTGAAGTAAATAAATTTAAAACTAATTATATTTGGATTATTATGAAATATTTTAAGAAGTATTTTTATTAGAAATTATTTTTACCAACGTAATAATATAGAAATAAAATTTTCATTTATTGCGCTATTATACATGAAAAAGAACGATTATTATCTATATAATTCAAACAAAGTTATAAGAACATATCAATTTTATGAAATTTAAGAAGAAAGTTTTCACTTCAAAAATTTAAGAAGTTTTGCTTACTTTCATTTTACAACAACTATAAAGATATTACGGGAATATTTATTTATTTATTTATTTATTTATTTAGAAAACCAACAGCTCTTATGAATATACAATGAAATAATTTATAAATGGTTATAAGTTATAACAGCCAATTATAGGTTTCCCTGCATAAATCTTAAATGGTATTTCCTACTCTTAATACATATAAAATAAGAACAAGGTGAAACTAGTAAACTATGACTAAGAGGTATGCGCATGCACGCACGCTCGCACGTGTATGTGTGTGTGTGTGGCGCGTGTGTGTGTGTGTGTGTGTGTTTGTGTAGGTATGGGTCTATAGATATATAAATAAATGATTTATCATACGTATTATATATATATTATATCAATATAAAAAAACAATAAACAACATATGAAATGATACACTTTAATGTTAGAATAATAGGTATGCGAATAGATAAGTTATTTACCGTAAAAGCTTGAGAACTTCTTGTTTAAATTTATCTTTGGACATGTAAAATATATCTAAGTTCGAGAATTTTTTATTATATATTGAGCAAATCCGAGTCAAGGGTGAGTTTCTTGCATAGTTAGAATTTCGAGCGTTGGGAGCGAATAAAGGGGTGTGTCTTGTACGCTTCTTGGGTACATTTACATTTATTGCAGATAGTAAAACCGGGGAATCCAGGTAGCCATTAGCTATATTAAACAAAAACATCATATCTAAGAGAGTACGTCTATTTTCTAAGGACGTTACTTTATGATTTCGGCAGCCTGTAACATAATCAGAATAAGTGTGAGTTCTATAATTCAGATGCCTTACAAACTTTGCCTGAACGCTTTCAATTTGTTGTTTGTGGGTAATATAATAGGGAGACCAAATACTACTTGCGTATTCTAAAACGCTTCGAACGTACGCGTAGTATATACTTTTAATACAGTTTATGTCTGAAAAAGGTTTGCAAATACGTAGAACAAATCCTAGATTTTTGTAAGCTTTTTGCACTATAGTATCCACGTGTTTTGTCATTGTCAGTTTTTTGTCAAGTGTAATGCCTAAATCACGAACTTCATCTACTTCTTCAACTGGGATGTTATTTATACTATATGTAAATTTTATAGGTTTATTTTTGCGTGTGAATGATATTTTTTGACATTTAAGTGCATTTACAATTATATTATTAACAGAGTAATAATACGACAGTTTGTTTAAAGTGCTTTGAAGGGTAAGGCAGTCTTGAATATTATTAATTTTATAAAAGATCTTTTTATCATCCGCATATAAAAGGTAGTTCGTGGAGTCAAAACAGGTGAATATGTCATATATATATGCATTGTATAATAATGGACCTAGATGAGATCCTTGTGGAACTCCGGAGGGAATATTGATGAAGTTAGACCTGTATGAACCAACTACTACGGCCTGAGATCTGTTCGAAAGATAGGATTTTACCCAACGTAACAGGTCTCCATGTATTCCCAATCTTTCTAGTTTGGCGAGCAAGATAATGTGATCCACGCGATCAAAGGCTTTTTCGAAGTCTGTATACACAACGTCAACTTGCCCCCCACGTTCCATATTATTAAGAACGAACTCGAAAAACTCCGCAAGATTAGTAACAGATGAGCGCCGCATCAAAAAACCATGCTGGGCGTGACTTATGCCTTTCGCTATTGTGCTGTAGATTTGGTCATAAACGATTTTTTCAAATATTTTACTGAAAGTATTTAAAATGGAAATTGGCCTATAATTTTCGATTTTAGATTTAGATGATTTTTTATGAATTGGTATGATATTGGCCTCTTTCCATTTAGTAGGAAAAAAAGATTCAGACAGAGATCTTTCAAAAATTATTTTTAGGGGACAAACCAGAGCCTCAGCACAGTTACGTATAAATATAGGGGGGATATTATCTGTACCGGCTGATTTATTGGGGTCAGTTGATTTTAGAAGTTTAAGTAAGTAGTTTACGTTAATATTAATTCTACTAACAACACTAGACTCACTACTTGTGGGCAAATTAAGGGTTGATAAATCCATACTTGTCGGGGATTTAGCAAACCCACTTTCAAAGAACTTATTAAATCCGTTGCATATTTCTGTTCCATTGTTATAAACATCCGATCCATAGGTTAGTGTTTTAGGATAGTTAGATTTACCGTTTTTAGATTTTACGTATTGCCACATTTTTTTGGGACAAACTTTAATTTGATTTTGAACATGAGTCATATATTGGTTGCAAAGTTCATATTCAACTTGTTTTGCTCTTGTTCTTAATACGGAAAACTCCCGATAATCCAGTTCATTTCCAAAACGTTTCCATTTCTTATGCATTTTTGACTTTTCTTTTAGTATTCTAATAAGGCTGTTGTTATACCACAAAGGATAACTTTTGTTACTTATATTAACCTTACGTTCGGGAACATATAAATTTATACACTTGTGTAATTCTGAGGTAAAGCAATTAACAGCGCAGTCTACTATATATTTATATACTATATATGTATATTTTTGATAAAATAACATAAAGTGTATTTGCTTGTTTGAACGCTACTGACGCCTCTTCCGGTGAAATGGAAATTGTATCTCTTTTTACTGATTATTAATTTTACGGAATGAAAAGACGTCAAACGGTGCCAAATCAGGGCTATGAGGGGGAATACCCAAAAGCTAACCGGAACACTAAGGTATGGGAAGTCCCTGGCTGGCGCTAAATGTTCTGGTGCTGTCATCATGAAGCAGTAGTCCGCAGAGTGACGTCTTCGGTCACTTGTTGCTCAAAGCAGTTAACACTTCTGGCAACCATTTGGTATCATATCGTTCCGCATTAATGTTAGTTACTATACCAAAGATGACCACTTGTCATTCAAGCTCAACGCTTAAGTTACATGCAACATCTTTCTATAAGTTTTTCTTTTTGCCGTATTCAATAATTATATTAAAAAAAGCGAAATAAATATATTGACTCAGTGTATATAGAATTGTTGGTTCCCTCTATACATAAACATGTATGTAATTATTCCGAGGCCGGTAGCCAGTGTTGTTCTATGGTTTTTTACTTGAAAGTAACCATAATTTTAAAATAAATAATTATAACTGGCCAGTATCTAGTACAAAAAGAGAACTTTTATCGCGAAACTCTCTTCTTGACTTGTATGTATTACCTACACTGTAACAGGCGTTTTTTTTTCACTGTAATAACACTGTAACAGGTTATTTTTCACTATAATTACTTAAAGATATAAAAGGCGGATCAGTATAAAATCACCAAAGAAAAGCTGAGGTTATCTAGGAAATAAAATATTGAAACGCTTAACGAAAATTAAAACAACAACTAATTGAAATGAATATTAGAAATATCGATCTGACAACTTGAATTATTGTTGTTACTGTTATTTGTTGACATGTTGATACTTTGTATATTTTTCATTTTATTTTGTAGATATGTTTTTTTATCTGCGTAGTTAACACAGATAAATAATTAAAAATAGATATTAAAATGCTAAATTTAATCGAGAATCGATTATATTGCACTCGTTTCAAATCAAATCGAAAATTGGTCTTTTTCTTTTTTTTAAATGAATAGTTTTGAAGTTTGAACTGTCAAACAAACTAATAGAAACAAGGAGGTTATAATATAATAAATAGAAATTACAAGTGGTAGGTAGTGTACAGAAAAGAGAATTTCACTAGTGTATTCTTTATGGTAATCGATTTATTTCCATAAAATTTTTATTTATTTTTTCCTTATGCGAATAATAATATATTTTATTTCCAAATGAATATATCATATCAATATATCAATTTTATCATTTAATTTTTTTGGATCCGAATAAATATAAAATCGATTGCATCAATACAATCGATTTTCTAACTTATTTATTATTTTATTGTTTTTTCGAAATCTAGATTGTAAAATGAGCTAGTATTTTGTATTTAACTTTAGAAAAATATAGCCAATTTTTTAAAGTATAAACCAATTAGTTAACTTCAGGCCCAAAAATCCCATTCTCCTTTGATACTGTTAATCATATTCAAAGAGTTAAATTTGACAATTAAAGACAAAATATTAATTCCGCCTGTAACGTTGTGACACATTTACAATATTATCGATCTTCGAGGTGAAGATACCCTCTGTGAAGTTAATTTTCGGATGGTTGAAGCTTTCACCAGATTGTAATTGCATGGTTGTTTGAATTTGTCTCCTTTGTGGTCATCTAATAATTCATAAAGAAGTAGGAAGCAGTTGTCCATTTAATAAATATAATCAATAAGATATAAAACTCAACTAAAAATTATTTATTACGATTGTTATTTCCAAGCTCAATATTCACGAATCTGTATTATTCATAAGTCCTTGAAAATTAACTTATATTTTATTTTGCTTACAAAAATTATTATAATGGAAGTAAAATTAAAATGTACTACTCGTATTTCTGATAGTCTTAAATAAAACAATATTCGCAAATTTAAACCTTTTATGTATTTTCACAAACTATTTATAGAACAGAATGAAAATATTAATCTTAAAAGATATTTGATTTATAATTTCAAACTTTATTCGTGCTTTACATTCCATACATATAACAAAAAACACCACTGAGACAACATATTTTACATTATTTTTCATTTCAGTTTATTTGTAAATAAATTGTTACCACTTAATTATGTGTGTGTATTTCTTTTTTTTCTCTGTTTATTCATTAACGTAGGTTGGTTTCATTTGTATTTTTCTATTTTGCTACCAAATATTATGAAAACAAAAACAACAATAATGTAGAGCAAATACTGCTTGTGACGAAATAGAAAATTTATATGTGGCTAAATTATATATATATATATATATATATATATATATATATATATATATATATATTTTATAGGATAAGGGTGACAAACGAGCACACAGTCCACCTGATGGTAAGTGGTTGCTGCGGCCCATAGACATCTACATCTATCCTCGTTTGCGAATCAAAATGCAGATGCGTTGTCACCCGTGAGGACTAAGATGGAATGCCTCATTTCCAGTAAAAAGGGCCTCCGGCCACCTGCACTCACCAAGCGAAACGCAGAGGTAAACCTCTACTTCACGCTGGTATTCTGTGAGGTCGTGGTACCACCCCGGTTCGAGCCGGCCCATCCATGCGACAGCAATTCTGCCGCGTGGCTCTACCACTGTTAAATAAATATTATATATATATATATATATATATATATATATATATATATATATATATATATATATATATATATATATATATATATATATATGTATATAATTCAAATACAGTTACAATTACTTACAAGTTTTATCCGAATGTATTAATTAATTAATAAAATGAGTGGGTGTGCAGCGGTGTGGAGCATTCAGCGTGCATGACAAACGAACGATCTTATATTTGGGGTTTCAGTGGTGACTGTTTAAAATGTATGCCGGTTGCCCTGCTATGCCGCAAGCCCTTGTCGCCAGCTCTCCACTTATGCCATAAAGTTGTGGCCCACTACAACGACTCATACTGCAATCCCGCTCTAAAGTATGAACGCATCAGGCAATAAAAACAAGGCATTCCCTACTACGCCTTCGAGAACGTATCAACAACGTACTAAACCTGTAAAGAAAGGGTTCAGTGACCATATCGTCCCCGTCCAATACACGTACCATTATGATGCTTTTTTGTCAGTTGCAGCTAATTTTTTTTTCAGAAAGGCTCATTAAGGGAAGCTTAGTGTGGTTGTTATTAAAAAATTAGGTGTATCAAAATTTAAATATTATTACGGCGTTCGCATCAAACGTTATAGTCAGCCGCCGACTGTAAGTGGGTCCATTGTGAGCCCTAGTTTGTGAGAATTCAAACTCAGACTTCATTTTTTGTTTACAATATGCTGACATTAAAAGTCATAAAGAGTAAACATAAGGTTCTGTCTTTTAGTTTAACATACAAATACAAAAGTAGTAGTAGTAAAGTGTAGTTCAAATACATTCTCGCGAATGTATTTCTACAATGTATTTTCATTATCGAACAAAATAAAACACATACGTCTGTATCCATACAATCTTTCAAATAAATAAATAAACGAATCGAGTCCGTTGGCGCTGGAACCAAATTTGCTTTTAAGTTCAGCTAGGTAGTCAATCAGTGTTCGTGGCGCGAAGTGGCGTAGGATAATAATTGGCCGCCAAGGGTCAGCGTACGAGAGTAGAGTACGCAATCGGGTAATAACGCATTGTCGGTTCGGTATGAACGAAAAGTTAAAAATGTATGGAAAAGCAGTAAACTGCGTAACACTGGCATGCAGTCGGCGGCTTACAATAAGTTTGGTATTAAGGCGGCGTAAGACAAACAATAGTTCAGGTTGTATATTAGTATTGCATATTAATATCAGATATTGAATTTATATATTTCAATTAGTATCGTTTGATATCCTACGTGATTCTGTAAAGAAATCAGTATTAAGTACTTTCCTTAATTTATTTTACAAATTTGCATGCTCAAAATGACAGTTTAATTAAACAAAAATCATCGCGTTGCTGTAAGTAATGCAATCTGCCTTCAAGTGTCGCCAGTTCTATTGAGATTAATGATCTGAATTCTGAGCGAAAGAGTGAACCTCAGTATACTCAAATAGAGTGAGGCAGACATAATTCAAATTGGGTACCTTAATTAGGATAATCAGAAATTATTACTTTTTGAGCAAATAAGTAATCTATCTAATATTCTAAATAGAATGTATGTAAAACGTATGCGCCTTTGTTATTTGGAACCCTGATTAAAAATTGGAGTCTAGATTTTTATATTTTTAATCAGTATATAAATGATTCCAAACAGAAAAAAATATATAAATATAAATAATAGCTTAGACTAGACTCTTATTTTATACGAGTTAAGTAAAACTTAAAATATCTTTTAGAACGATAAATGTGGATGGAATACAGGGATTAAATGGATAGGTAAAGAGATCGTCCTGCAACAAATGATCACCTACCTTTATTCTTTTTATGTCTTTAGTTCCTCCAGATATTCTGGACTACCCAACGAGTAGTGATCAAGTGGCAAGAGAAGGAGCAAGCATAACCTTGCGATGTGCTGCTCATGGTGTACCCACATCGAACGTAGTTTGGAGAAGAGAATCTGGTGATTTACTACCTACAACCAAGTTTAGTGACTTGCAAAGTAAGTAAATTATTTAATCTGCTTTATTTAATAGTTCTAAATTAAAAAAAGATCATGGAATATTTGGTTATGTTTTTGTATTAATGAAGATACATAACAATGCCAAATTACCTTATTAGATGTTACATGATTTTCAGTGATACCAGATTATACCTTTTCCAAAATTACATTTTTCTAAAAACATATGTGAAACAGTATATTTTGCTGACGATACCTCTAGTGTTTAAAATTGGTAAAAGTAAAAATAATAAATGTTTAAATTTTGAATTTTATATTTCTTTTAAACATAAATTCATATATTGAGAAGAAAAGAAGTGTAGACAAAAGAATTATTGCGGTTTTTTCTCACAGAAAGGGGACCGTCTGTCCGATCCCTCAGGATAAAAAAAAGACAGTTAATGTTGAGTATTCAAAGACCATTTGTTTACCCAGTGTTTCTTTGCATATCTTATTACACCAAAACAATGCTACGGCGTACATCTCGAATTATACAAAGTTGTTTTGTCTTCTGAATAGGTGGAGCTCGTGACTCATCACACACGGTCCAGACCTTGCACAACTCGATTTCTTTATTTTCCTAAAAATCTATGATTTGATGAGAGGTTAGACATTTACGTAACGAGAAGAGACCGTGAATAGCTTTGAAGCGTTAGTAGCCTAATGGCAGGGTGTGGACCGCGAACACGAAAGATCGTGGGTTCGAGTCCGCCATTCGACTACTGTCGTGAACCACTTCTAACACAAGCATTTTAAGCTTACCAGAAAGGTAAGGGAATATTTGTAACGTTTAATAGCATTACTAGTATTTTTTTTAATAAAAAAATAGGTTTCAACCAACAAGTGATAAACAACCATAGTTTGAAAAAAAATATTTGAGAATACTTTGAAATGCAATTAGCATATTAGTTTACATATAAATAGTTTTATTTATAAGTTCCACAAATCTTTCAAGTATACCCCACGTATTATACTGGCTTACAACATATTATTAGCTTTTAATATCAAAAACTTAAAAACCTTTACTTACTTTTACCAAATGTAAGGCTTGTTTCTAGTCATATTATATTGAACGATAAAATACTATAGTTAGATGATTCGACAGCCTTTCTTAGTATCACAATTGGCTATCGCCTACAATGGGGATCTCATATTGAGGCCTTATCTAGAAGCAGAAACAGAAACAGAAACAGAAACTTTTTTATTCAATATAGATTATAAATAATACTTATTGAAAGTCACTCTTTTGTATAATTACCACTGGTTCGAAAAAAACCTCTGTCCTGGGAAGAACCAGCAAGAAACCCAGCGGGACTTTTTTTTTAAATAACAGCTTACAATCATGTATGTTACACAAATTAACAACACAACAAATTGGAAATAGCTTGGTAGCGATCACCTCATGTCCAGGGGTTATTATCATCTATAAATTCTTTAATACTATAATATCCCTTTTTATACAAACTTAGTTTAATAAAGTTTTTGAACTTTGAGCAGGTCAAATTTTGTATATTTTCTGGAATTTTGTTGTAAAAGCGTATACGCGATGTATACGCTTTTACAACGCCAAGACATACGCCCAAGAATGAATTACTGACTCGATGGAGTCGAGTAACTGGTACTACTAGCTTGTGTCTGTTCCTAGTATTTACAGAATGAATATCACTTATTTTTGTAAAACTACTTTTATTTTTATGTACGTACATTACATTTTCATAAATGTATTGAGAGGCCAAAGTTAATATATTAACTTCCTTAAATTTTTGTCGCAGCGACTCTTTAGGCTTTAAATCATAAATTGCTCTTATGGCCCTCTTCTGTAAAACAAATATAATTTCAGTGTCAGCTGCGTGTCCCCATAGCAAAATACCATACGACATTATGCTATGGAAATAGCTAAAGTAAACTAGTCTAGCTGTTTCAACACTAGTTAGACTTCTAATCTTTTTTACGGCATATGCTGCAGAACTAAGCCTGCTTGCTAGTTTTGATATATGGGGGCTCCATTGAAGCTTCGCATCTAGTGTGATTCCAAGAAAAATGGTGGTATCTACAAGACTCAGTTTCTCCCCATTTAAAATTACATTAGTATTTAATTGTTTGACATTTGGAGTCATAAATTTCATACATTTCGTTTTAGTGCCATTTAAATGCAAATTATTAACATTGAACCAATTTACTAATTTAGATATAGCATTATTTACTTCGTCATATTTTAGCAAATGTCGATTTGATTTGAAAATTAAAGAAGTGTCATCTGAAAATAATACTATAAAGACTTTGAATACTTAGTTATGTATGCAATAGAAAATGTAAAACTGTTAACAAAGATTTATTTCAGCTATTTCCACAGTATTATGTTCTATGATTTATTATTGTGGGGATTAGCAACTGATATTGAAAATATATTTACGTATATTTCAATTTCGAAAGAAATTCTCGTAAGGAAAATTTTACAATTTACTTTGATGATACAATATGCAATGTGCGCAGCTCGCCGATTCACTTTCACCAATAGAGAGAGGGACATAAACAATTTTACATCGACGTACTTGGGTGTCGTAAGAGGCGATAGTGGGAAATAAAACAGGAGATGGGTACAGGATCTTCCTGATAACTAAACAAACTGCGGCTGCCAACCCGCCCGCCAGGCGCGGTAACTAAAGCAAAATGACAATTTGTGGGGCGGCCTGCGAACAGCAGTGGATTTTCATAGGCTGAATGGATGGTTAAAATCGCTTTACGCAACATTTTACAAACGCGCAGTTAGCAAGATATCGTGAGTGTAGCAATTTTTTGTTTCAGCAAGGTTATTTTTTAATTTCAGCATAGTTATGTGGAGTGACGACCTGCTAAGACATGCATGATGTTAATGAATGCAGGTGGCTCAGGACTGTGTTTGTGGCGTTCCTTAGGGGAGATTTATGTTCAGCAGTGGACTTGAGAAAGACTGTAATGATGATGATGATGATAGTTATGTGATTTATTATTATTTGAAAGTGTACGTTTTAACGTACTGATATGACGATACAAAAATAATGAAATAACAATATAGAGTTTGGCGATCGCAGCATGCTTCTCATATATACTTACGCCGATCCTGATCATATGTCTAACTAAAATCATGATCATGATCATGATCCTAATATTCCTTTCGGTTGATTATTGTGATAACGAAACAGATAAGAAAATTACATATACTTATAAAAATACAATTTTTATTGTCTCTTTTCCGTAGATCATTCATTAAGTGGTTGTGAACTACAATGATTAAAATATCACGCTTACATATGGGTGCATACTTGTGCATAGCCAGTAATGGAGTCCCTCCGTCTGTAGCAAACGTGTTAGTTAGTTAAACGTACATTGTAAGTATATTTTTTAAACTTAACAAAAAAAGTAAAAATCACAGACTATAAATGCCTTGTGGGAAATTCAGGTATACATTTATTATTGAGATGGTAATGAAGCGTAAAGGTTTCACCACGCTACGTTAGCGTGTGTTGGCGGAATTCAGGTGATCTCAAAATATGTTAATATTTATTATTATATATTTTTATTTACTAACTACTAAAACCTGTTAAATAAACACCTAAAAATGCTATTAAAATTTGCAGGCATATTAGTTTATTTTGGTTTTGGCGATGGATTCCTATTTCTTCTCTACTTCTCCCTTTTTATAAAAATAATATTAACTTAAACCAAATACTATTATACTCGTGGGTATTGACTGGATCGTTCTAATTATAATCGATGTATTCGAAAGTCGAAGTATAATAATATAATATAATAATTTTAATTAAGAATATAATATAATATATTTTTTTTATCTTTTAATAAAAATTAAAATCCAAATCCCATGAATCGGTGGTATAACATAGTATATACAGGAGTTTTAAAGCCCCGAGTCATTAAGCAATTTATACTTTTTAGGTCTTTGAAGATGGTGTTTACTTTTTAAATTCTAATTTTTGACTATTTTGACTGGACTAAGTAATATCAAAAAATATCTTTAAAGGTGGAAGTTTTCTTTGAAATTTATATAGGACTGTCCCTAAAGTACAACCTATTATATAAAAAATAATCATAATAAATCGGTCTACAATTGACGAAGATATCTAGTAACATACATATATTTAACACTCATACAAAAAATTGGGATCCTCCTTTTTTTGAAGTTGGCTAAAAAATTAACATGCATTCATCATGAGCTGTGATAATCCATCTAGTCATAAAGATTTCTTATGTGCACTAAACTTAAGCTTCTTATAAGTAAACGTGTGCAGCTAAAATAAGAAGTACAAGTAACAAAAACAGTAAAAGCAGTTTTATTCAAGGCAGATATAAAATTATGGTTTTGTTATCAGTTATTAATACGTTTGCAAAATTTCATTAGATTCAGACTTCTGGAAATGGATAAAAACTGAATTATAAAATTCCATTACATTCTTACATACATAATATGTAGATGCATACAGGTCAAGCCAATATAAAACGTGATTAGTGTGTTTTAAATAACGTAAATCTTTAATGCTTTCAATGCTAATTGTTTTCAGTTCCGCCTATAATGACAATACAAAACCAGCTGGTAGGTGCACTGCAAGGTGATTCAGTGACATTAGAATGCCATTCAGAAGCATTTCCTAAATCTATTAATTATTGGACTATTAATGGCCATATCATATCCCAATGTTAGTATTACAAATGCTTTAAAATTGACCTAACCTCAGAACTATACTTAGATAAATAATAATCTATTCAATTTCTTTCACAGCGGATACCAGATTCGATATTATGACTATCGAAAAAGGTTATGAAGTAATTATGAAATTGGAAATCAAGAGAGTGAGTAGAGGAAATTTTGGTACATATACTTGCATTTCGAAAAATTCTCTTGGAGACACCGATGGTACTATAAAGTTATATTGTAAGTATTTTGAATCAAAACCATATATTACAAATAATAAACGATAATAATAATAGTCAATATCTTTTTATTATTTTTATAAAGGTATAATTAGTATTGTATTATATCAATATTTTAAAGGATTTATTGTGATGCTCACTTGCACAAATTGTGTTTGATCAATAAAAGTCATATCTGTGACCAATTTTTACATAATTTTCACCAAACAAATGATTTAATGCTAAGTTTAATATCACACAAATTTAACTATAAATTAAATTATCAGTTATAATCTGATCTAAGTATGTTATAATATTTTCTAAAAATTTATTGGTTTTATTTAAGTTAGTATTTTATTATTATTTTTGAAAAATTTTAGACTTAGTTAAATTTATAGACATATCTTTATCTTCGTTGAAGTAATACTGTTTCACCATATTTCAGAAAAGAATATATTAGGTGAATATTGTGTATATAAAGAACATGTCTTTTAAGAATTTATTTTGTACTACCCGTGCGGTTAAAGAATGGGATTGAAAATGGAGTCGCCGCTATTCACCTCTCGCTTACACACTGTTGCTATATACTTTAATTTTATATGGGTCTAGACTCACACCCACCGGTAAAGACTGCAAAAAACTACGTTCCGATATGCTTTTTTCGTACGTTCTTTAAATTCTGTCCAAATTGTCATTAGAATCAATGATAACGAAATGCATAATACATAAACTGCAACAAAATTTTGTCCGGTTTTGCTAATTTGTGAGCTACGACGCGTTTTGAGAATTTTCTTCATAATTATTGTTGATGTTGTTTGTTTATATTTTTTGTATAAAATGTTTACATGCCAGTGAGATATGAGTAACCATGTTTTAAATTTTCGAATTTCTGAACCGATTGAAATAAAACTTCACGAATAAATACCAGGAGTTTTCAAATAACTACTAAATTTTACGCAAAAATTTGGAGATTTTATTAAAATAGAAATATTAATAAGATAAAATAAATAGTCTTTAATGATTACCGTAAGTCTAAATAACGCCACATTGGTAAATCCCACCTAGACGTACACAGAGTGGGTTGGTAGTTATAAATTTGAAAATAATTGTATACATTAAGTTTTTTTTTAATTAATGTATACAATTATTTTTAAATATTTTCCCAATAATAGAAAACTTCCTATCAACCGCATAATATAACGCTATAACGATATACCGTTATTAGCGGGTTTACGCTATTGGTACTGTGCATGTTGACGGTACGGGCTCAATGAGCCGCCATTTTTAATCCCATTCTTTATCAGTACGGACTGAAAGAATGATATATGTACTGTTGGTGTACCTTTATGAAATAAATAAACTCATCTTCCGTATAAAAAATATTTTATTACAGCTATTTCTGGTCAGTTTGAAGATAAACAGTACAGTGAAATAAATGTTAACGAGGAGAACCCAGACATGAGTGAACTTGAAGCCCTCAAACGAAGCCTTGCGCCTGAATCTGTACTAATTCATTTTGTCTTATTATTACCAGCACTTGTGATACTAGCCGAAATCTATATATAATTTGTATACTTACTTACTTACTTACTTACTTATCGTCACGCACAATCCCTGACGGGGTAGCCAGAGAGAACAGATCGCCAAGTGTCACGATCCTTACATAACTCTTTCGCTTCTTTCAGATTCATTATCTTCTTCATACATGCACGTCTAGGTATCCGAGTACTCTTGACCCTCCCCTCTTCGAACAGTTTGCTCACATGGTCTTCGAAAGTTAGTCTCGGTCTACCTCGACACCTTTTAATATTAACTTTCGCGCTATATATTTTCTTCACCATTCGGTCTTCACTCATTCTCTCAACGTGCCCAAACCATCGAAGCACGCCCTTATCGATTTTTGTGATAAGCTCATCTTTCAAACCTGCCATATTGCGAATCTCTTCGTTTCGCTTCCGGTCGGCCATGGTAACGCCGCACATTTTACGAAGAGATCGCATCTCCACTGCATTCAACTTGCTTTTATGCTTCTTCTGGCATACCCAGGTTTCGCTGCCATATAACAAAGTCAGTACCAACACTGCGTTATGTATTGCAAGGCGTGCACTCTTCACTACGCCTTGCCTTTTGACTAACGCAGTCAGGGCACCATTGACTTTGTTCCCGGCAGCGACACGCCTGTCCACATCTACATCACATCTTCCATCCCGGCTAAAAGCACTCCCCAAGTATACAATTTCATTTACCTGTTCTAGACATTCCAGATTTACCCATATTTCACACTTCGTTCTCTCTTCGTCCCTTTCAAATACCAGAACCTTAGTTTTATTAGCATTCAAGCGGAGACCTTTAATTTCACATTCCTCTTTCATACACGTGACTAATGCCTGCAGTTCTGCCTCTGATGGTGCAATAAGCACTGCATCATCAGCATACAGCAGACAATTTACTTTAATGTCACCCAATTTCACACCCAAACAGCTATCTTTCAGCTTCTGTAAACAGCTGTCGAGATACAGTATGAACAGCCAGGAAGACATGACACAACCCTATTTTACGCCCGTTTGGACGCTAAACATGGGTGACAGGTCATGCCCTACCCGCACACAGGCTTTACAGCCACAGTAAAGTGACTGCACAGCCCTTAGCAATCGACCATCCACACCATACCCCGGCAACAGTTCCCACATTTTCTTCCTTACAACCTTATCAAATGCTTTCTCAAGATCCACAAAAGCACAGACAATCTTCTGGTTAGCAGCCAAAAGCTTATCCGTGATCATGCGGAGAGAAAACATTTGATCCGTGCATCCTCTTTCAGGTCTAAATCCGCATTGTGCCTCCCATAGAAATCTTTCCGATTTCTCTTGCATCATACGTGTCAAAACCTTCGAGTAAACTTTACTTGCTAAACTGGTCAAGCTGATCGCCCGATAGCACCCGCAGTCAAAATGTGAACCTTTACCTTTATATAAAGGCACAATGACTGCGGATCGCCAATCATCCGGGACATCCCCCGTCCGCCAGCACAAATTGCACAGCAGATGAAAGCTGTCCCAGACGCGAGGCCCACCATACTTGACTATTTCAGCAGTAACTCTGTCTAATCCCGCAGCCTTACCACATTTCAAACTTCGAATCGCACGTTCAATCTCTTTCATACTGATGACCTCAGTGTCATCGAGGTCTGGGTCTGGCGTACCAGTCTCGGCGTCATCTCCGGATCCCTTACTAAGATCATCACACGCATACATTTCTCTATAAAATTCGCTCCATCGCTGCATGACGTCCGATTTGTCTGAGAGGACGTCATTAGTTCTCGAAAGCACTTTCTTCATTCTTAAGGCCGTCGCACCACTTCGGATTCTTCCAACCTCTTTCCAGAAGAGTTTGGAGTTCTCCTTAAAGTTGTGCGACAACCTTTCGTCCGCTTCCATTCTACACCTTTCACGCACTTCCTCAATCAATGCTTTCGTGTGAACTTTTTGCAGCTTATATCTTTCTTTCATCTTCTCTCTCATATCCTTATCATTACTAGAGGCCAAGTAGTCTAACCATGCTTTCTTCTTCTTCTTTACAGCTTCTTTCAAATCAAATCAAATCAAATCAAATTCATTTATTTGCATAACACAGGTATAAAAGGTGTTACATGAAATTATAATATGTACACTGTATTATTACCTTATGAGGTGTGCAAATACAATATATGTTTTGTCTTAAAGACATACAAATATAATTGAGTGTTCTTTTGAAAAATCATGTCATAAAATAAAATAGAATAGAAATAATTGAAATTGGAATACTAATGAAAATTCTACACTTATAAAATTAAATTGATTACAATAACAAAAAATAATAATATTCAATAAAAAGTAACTAGTCAAAATTGTCATTCAAGAACTCATCAATTTTATAGTAACATTTGTCTATTAATAAGTCATTCAGCACCTTTTTAAATTTAAATAAGGTCATATTTTTTATTGAATCAGGTAGTTTATTATAAATTTGTGGGGCAATACCAAAAAAGCTTTTTTTCATTAATAATGTTTTACATTTTATGTTACATAACCTATTTATGTAGTGGGTGCGTATTGGATTCTTTCTAATATCAGATATTTTTTGGAAAAGAAATGGATGCTTTTTTACAAAAATAGCTGTTTCCAGTATATACAATGACGGCAGTGTTAGGATTTTTAAGTCTTTAAAATAAGGAAAACAGCTATCTGTTCTTTTGAGACCACACATTGATCTTACACATCGTTTTTGCATCCTAAATACAAGCTCCCTTTCAAAAGACTGTCCCCAGAAAATGATGTCATATCGCAAAACGGAAGCAACTAGTCCATGGTATGCTATCAAAAGAGCCTGTCTGTTAACCTTTTTTGAAAGTTGAGAGAGCGCATATGCGGATTTGCCGAGTCGTTTGCATAGATCCTCAACATGAGGCTTCCAAGTGAGTTGGTTATCAATCACTATACCTAAGAACTTCGCCATATTTGCTTCTTCAATATTAAAGCCTTGGTAGGAAATGATAATGTTGGGGTTTTCACGGCGTTGATGAAAGTGCATAACTTTTGTTTTATTTAAATTTATTTTTAAATTATTATTATTAAGCCACTCTATAATTTCGCGTAAACAGGTATTTATATCACTTTCATAATTAATTTCATTTGCACACTTTATTAGAGCTGTACTGTCATCTGCAAAGGGAACCATTTTGTGTGACGTTATTTTTGGTAGATCGTTTATATATATTAAAAAGAGTAGTGGCCCTAGTACGCTACCTTGTGGAACCCCGTATTTAATGTGCCTTGGTTTCGATAAATATGTAGTTTCTAATTTACTCTTTGGACATATTCTAGAAATTTCTGTGCATTGGATTCTATTACTTGGGTACGATTCTAAGAGCTGAAGAATGTTTCCTCTTATACCATAACCATGTAATTTGTTTAGCAAGATCTTGTGGTCCACATAATCAAAAGCCTTGGTCATGTCAGTATAAATGGCACAGACTGGATTTCTCTTATCTACAGATGTCATAATATTAGCTAGTAAGTCATACAGTGCCACATTGATATTAGTATTTTTTCGGAACCCCTTTTGCTCTTTACAAAATAATTTATACTTTTCGAAATAGGTGTATAAAGAGTTATAAATTACTTTTTCAAAAACTTTTGAGAATATAGGAATTTTTGCAATAGGTCTGTAATTTTTTAAATCTGTTTTGTCATCTTTTTTATATAGGGGTTTAATAATAACTTTTTTCAATTTTTTTGGAAATACGCCATCAGTAATACTTAAGTTAATTATATGTGCTAATGGTGGGGCTATTACTTCCTTGGTGTATTTAATCACTTTTGTAAACAAGCCATCATATCCAACAGTGTTCGTGTTTTTTAGATTACAAATTATTCTTGTTATGTCATTAATTGATACAGGTTCCATAAATAGTGAATTCAATGTCTAATTTTTAAGACTAATACTATTCAATGTGATGTCAGAGTTTACATTATTTTCAATTTCATCAATAAAATAATTGTTAAATGCATTTGCAATCGCCATGGGGTGTGTAAAAGACAAATTTTCTTATTTTACATACATTATAGGCTCCTGTGGCAAACACAATTTTGATTTGTTTATTATTTGCCAAGTAGCCTTAGATTTATTTTGAGAGGTTTTTATAAAATGGTTATTTCGCGCTTTTTGGGTTAGTTTGATAATTTTTCTATAAAGTTTGGTGTAGTTTTTAAAAACTATTTTATTCTTTGCGTCAGGATTTAATCTGTATGCCCAGAGTAAGTGCCTTTGTTTCTTACTGCATATTTTTATTCCGTGAGATAGCCATTTCGTTGCTTTGTTAGGCTTTATAGTTATAATTTTCTCTGGAAAACATAATCTATAAAGCAGAGAAAAATCATTCATAAAATTGTCAAAAGCTTCGTTTGCATTATTGGTATTGTATACTTGTGTGAAAGATAAGCAGCTTAGATGAGTTTTAAAATTAATTAAATTTTCCATGGATATGTCCTGCTTTTTAGTTTTCCAACATTTTAATTTCAAAGTTTTATTAATTGGCACTTGGAGTATTTGAGACGTATGATCCGAAAGAACCAGATCTACAACTTCTGCTTTGCATTCCTTTCGGTAATTGTGTGCAAAATTGTCGATACAGGTGTGACTACTTAATCTAGTGGGTGTATAAAGTGCTAATTTTAAGTTGTATTGCATGGGAAAGTATTCAAACTCCAATGTAGTTTTGTTCCTCTTTAGTACATCAATATTAAAATCTCCACACAAGACGATATTTTTTTTATTTGAAGATACGCAAAATGTTCTTAATATAATGTCTAATTTTTCATAAAATACTGCATAATTATGTTTAGGAATTCTATATATACAGATAATAATAATTTTGTGAGCTATTATTTCTACCGCACAGCATTCGAAAACACCCGAAACTGATTGCTTTGCTACATCTGATAACTCTCTATACTGTAATCCTACTCTAACAAAAATACATGTTCCTCCTCGCTTAGTATTTCTCGAAAAGAAGGCAGCTGGGCAGAAATTTGATATGTGTAATAAATTAATCCTCGTGACCCGTTTTAATAAAATGTTCTGTAACACAGATAACATCTATAATGATGCCCTTGTTAAATAGTTCTTCTAATTTTACAGTTAGTGTATCCGATTTACTCATTAGCCCTGCTATATTTTGATGAAGTATGCTAAGGTAGTTAAAGAAAAAAATGATAATTTTTTTGGTGTGAGTCAGTACGCAATATGTTTTGGTTTTGAAGAAAGCAGTCAGCTTCTGGGTACATAGTATTAAGGTTGCTTAGGTCAAGAATTAAATCTTGCAGATCTGATATAACAATTTTTAACCCACAGTTATTTAAAGTTCCATAACGTTTGCTATACGTATTATGGTCATAAGGTAGATTAAGATTTGAGTCTAAGATATATGCATAATTATATGAACCAATATCCATGTAAAGCAGGTTATTAAAGGTTTCTATTCGGCTGTTAAACATTACGTTAGTATTTTTCATATATTTAAAAGTTGGTAAACATATTATAAAATTTGTGTGATTTAAAGGTAATAATTTTTCTCTGATAAACATGACTAGTTCTATATAATTATGCGTTGTCCGAAAATCCTCTTCACCAATATAAACAACACAATAGTCAGATAACGTAAAGTTTTGTACTTTGCCTTCAATTTTATCTAAAATTTGCTTCAATCCACATTTAGGTTTACGATAGTGACAAATTTCATAATTACGTAGATTAGTTCTCTCAGCAATAGCGTATATTATGTTAGATGTTTCACCGCTTATTAAACAAATTTTGTGTTTAGTGGACGGATGTTCTATTGTTGTGCCCTGTACATCATTAGTTGTGTTGGTTGAGCCTGTATTGCTGCTAGTGATTTTAGTTTTATAGTTAATCGTAGATAAGGAGCAGTCATTTTCGATGATCTCAGTTGTTTGCGTTTGTTTTGTTTTTGTTTGTTTATTTTCATTTTTCTTTGGTGTTGTCATTTTAATTTTTGCAGGACTGTTGACTATTTTTTTGTATATGTTATTTTTCTTATTAAATTCTTCATTACTTTTCTTTAAATTACTGTTTTCTAATGATAAAAATTCAATTTCTTTATGTGCACTATTTAGTTGTAATGTTAGTCTTTCGATCTCCTTTTTTAATGTTTTTATTTGATCTTCGTCTTCAGAAATATCTGGTAAACTACTTGCTGTACAATTTAAAATTTGTGAAATAATATCGCTTTCATCGTCATTCGATTCCGATCGCGTTCGGGTGCGCCGGAACGTTATATTCTCCAAGAAATTCATTATGCGTATACAACTAAACTATTAAAAAGAATAAGAACTAGTGTGATACGAACTCGAGTCTATTTGCTTCTTAGGCGGGCAATCACACCGTAAGGCCAAACGGACTTGTTTAAAAGAGATCAAATTGGCGCTTATTTTCTGGCCATAAGATGTGACGTGAGTTACTGTTTCATGTGAGTTACCGTACAGTCAATAGATGTCTCTGTACTCAATATTTATTAAGAAGATAAATATAAAAATTTCGCTCAGCAACACAGATTAGTGGTTGATAACAATACCGGAGATGTAGATTGGTTTTAAGGAGCTGACGCAAGATGGCGTTGCACACGCACCATTTCAAATAAAAAACGAATGTTTTTGTGAGCCAACTTTGAAAAGCACTTAAATTATCTATAACTTATAGTTTTTTCTTTCTTTTATATCGTCGTGTATCACACCTTTCTTCACTAAATAGTCGTGTATACATTTTCAATAAGTTTTAATATCACACACAGAAATGTTTAGTCACAAAATTTTGTCCACTTTTAAAAGTTATATTTGCCTAGTTCCAAGTAGAAAATATGTTATGACTACATTTTCACACACGTATTGCACTGTTTTCTTCACTTTTTTGATAAATTTGAGTATATACAGTTCATTAAACTATTTAAAGGAATTTTAATACGGGAGCACAATGTTTACATGACAGCTGTCATGTAAACATTCATCACTTCATCATTCCACCATGCATCTCTTCTTTTACTACTGCCTCTTTTAATCGTTCCACACACTTCTTCCGCTGCACTTACCATTCCATCCCTAAGGTTCTGCCATGTTCTTTCCACACATTCATTTCTGCCATCGATGGTGTCAAGCTTTTCGGCTACCCTCGCATGATATTTGTCCCTAGTATCCGCTTCCTGAATCTTCCAGCTTCGGATGCGACAGACCGACTGTGGTTCTGTTACTGCCGTCCGGTAGCGCCAACCCGCGAACAGACCCCTAAATCTAGTAATCACTAGATAGTGATCCGTTCCCAGGTCAGCACCCCTGAACACTCGCGTATCCATCACCTGTTTTCGCAGTCGGTCATCCACCAGGAACAAATCGATCATACTTCTCTCATTCTTTCTTTCTCTAGTATACATATGGATTTTCTTGTGATTAAACATAGTGTTTGTCACAAGAAGACCCTTTTCCTTGCATACCGCCAGTATAAGCTTGCCAGCATCATTAACCCTTTTATCCCTAAACTTTCCAAGCACCGACTCGTATCCTGGTCGAGCGGTACCAACCCATCCATTCAAATCACCATATACAACAATTCTTTCGTTTCCCCTAGCCAAATCTAGAACTTCTCTTACATTCTCCCAAAACTCCTCCAGCTCAGCCCTGGACGACGAAGCTACCGGCGCATAAACAGCCAAAAGGAATAACTTCGTCAGTCCCAATTTAAAGCGAACCCAGAGAAGTCTTGAGTTCACAACCTTATATTCAGTTATAACATCGACCAACCGAGACGACAGCAGCACCCCCACTCCCTGGCAGGCGTTCTCGCTCTCCGGGACTCCGGACCATAGAGCTAACGCCCCGCCAGGGAGCTCTTCAGTACCACTGCCCTTCCGTTTGGTCTCCGACATACACATGACATCTAATTCTCTTTCTTTCATTATTTCAATCAACTCATTCGTCTTATCTCTCATGCCTCCTCTAACATTCCACGTGCCAACTCTGCACTCTGTCCTCCACCTTCCGCCGTGTCGGGCTGTGCGTGACGGGTGGCGGTCCCCATCTCCGCTTTGCGCGCTGCATTCCACACCAACGGGGACGAGCTGGTGTGCGTCGCCTTGGGGGGACGCCCTAACCCTCGTTGGCATGGGTGCGCAGCTAAGTAGAATTGCAGCCCTAAAAAGGGCTGGCAGGGGTCGCGACGAGCACGCTTCTACAGTGACCATTTGAGTGAGTGATAATTTGTATAAAAAGAAATATATTGTAACATTTATCTTTCTAATGATTTATTCATTATTTGTCATTATTATAATTTATTGTTGGTGTGCTACGTGAATTTTCTCCTAGCCCTCTAAGAAATGAAAGTAAGAGAACATCTATAGGTAAAACGTTGAATGAAGAATAAATGGAAATTTTAAAAAACAATATTTGTCTACACATTAAAATATATATATATTTTAAATTAAAACTCTAATCTGTTTTATTATTTACTTGCATTTTGTGTTTAAGTTGATGATGTATGCATAATATTTCTGCATTATAGAGACTAAAAAATTGATAAATAAATAAATTAATATTTAAATGAATAAAGATATTAAACACAAAGATTAACTTATACTTGTTACAAAAAAAATCAGAATTTTGTAATTAACCATATCATGTATATCATCTTCGCCACTATCATAACGTTCCGTACCTTTGATGACTGCGGCTTATTGCCAGTCTGAGTGTTTTACGTCTAGTTAGCGTAAATCAAATAGTTATACCGCTGTTTACTGGAAGCCAAAAGATTTTTCAGCATTTTCCAAAGTCGCCTCTTACAACTTCCACGCGCAAATTGAGGAAATAGATTATCTGAAGTCGCTAGCACACATACTTAAAGAATGTATAAATATTATCTTCATTGTAGGAAAGATTGTTATGTTAGGTAGGTTAGATCTTTGGTATGAATCATCATTGCAAAAAATGGCGGTTGACCATTCCTTAAATGTTCGAGTATCCTTCATTAAAAAAATCTTATGAGACGTTGACTTTTATTTTATGTTTTTACTTATTATAAGCCAAAGCTTGATCACAATCCCTCCTGATAAGTAAGTGGTAATGCAGCCCTAGATAGTAAAACGTAAGGCAATAGAGATTATATTTTAATAAAAACAGCATCCATAATACGTATAATGTCTAATACGGATATGTTCGTTAATTGAGATTGAAAGATCAAAAAATGTATAAAAAGAAAACCCATATTGGTAATGAATAACCGCACGTTGCTTAGACCGCGTGTTGTATAATATGGACGAGCTATATCAAAGCTCTTTGCTTTCTCTTTAAGCTTTCATGTTATTAATTTAGTTTGCTGAAATATATCTAATACAAAAACGCTGTAGCTTTCAGCTTAATAGATTTTTTTATAGAATAAGGGTGACAAACGAGCACATATTCCACCTGATGGTAAGTGGTTGCTGTGGCCCATAGACATCTACATCTATCCTCGATTACGAATCAAAATTCAGATGCGTTGTCACCCACGAGGACTTAGATGGAATGCCTCATTTCCAGTAAAAAATGGTCTCCGGTTCTCTACACTCACCATACGAAACACAGCAGCGTTATACTGCTATTTTACACTGGTATTCTGTGAGAGCGTGGTCCTTCCCCGATCGAGCCGACCCATTCGTGCTGCAACTATACTTCATATATAGCTGCAGCATGGCTTTACCACGTAAATATAGCTTCAGGATGGCTCTACCACTTAATATAGCTTCAACATGGCTCTACCACGTAATTTACAATCTGATTACAATTTCATGATTTTTTTAATTATCTAAAATAACCTTCGCTGAAAGTTTCGGTTCGCTGAGAAGAATACGATATGTGCAAAATAACTCTCAAATGAAAATAAAAGTGGTTGTAAACCGGGAGGTTTACACTAAAATCTTCACAGTAGGAAGTGACAAAACTAGGAAACCCGGAATGTGAAATAGGAGCACCGCCACGTGTGCCTAAAAACGAGCTCAGGACACTTTAGTAAGAGCGTGTGTTTATGTACTCAAGACGCTTTTTCATCTTTTCTTACCACGCTTTACCCTAGGCCATAAAATAGTATCAAAACATTACATAGTAATTTTATAAAAAAATACTAGCGCTTTTAACGTACTTGCCTCCAATGATGCAATAAAACTATCTCATCGGTGTAAGCCATATAAAACTCGACTGCTAAACTTGACGCATCAATTTATTTCTCCGCTTTGAGTTAAAAATAAGAGAGACAAGAATGCCTCCCAAGCAATACACCCTTACGCGTACATTTAAAAGCCTTAGCTTTTGATTACAGATCGCACCTGATAAAAGGTCTGGCAGGCCTTGCGATTACGAGAGAACGTTTTCGCGTGATATTTTAGATTCCTTAAGATTAATATACAAATGAAAAATAAAAATATCAGATTTTAAAACTAAGATAAACAATTTTAGATTTGCCTATGGGGATTAAAATCTATTTTAGCAGGCTATAAAACTTAAAACAAGTAGCCCTGTCTATGATCTTACATTGGATCTCATAATACACTTAGTATAATGAGATCTTCTATATATCTTCTTATCTGATCTTATAATTTTCTTCAATACAGTATCATTCCTCGTAATTATAACTGCATTTAACTGTAATATTATTATGCTATGGCCTGCTGACACCATAATAATTATAAAGTTAATGTCAATTGCTAAACTTTACCATAACTGTGCCATTCCTAAATGTTATATTAAATGAACCGTATAAGAAACCTGGTATATGAAATCATACTTTGTACATTACTTAAAAAACTTTCACGTACGAGCTTTCAACTTTTTGGATGGACATCTCAGTATTAAATCATCTTTATAAACCAGAAACTGGTATAGAAATTTTAATTTAATTTTAATGAAAATCTGCTCAAGCAATGCTAGTTACGAGTTGGTGGCCTTGACATCCACAAGGTTTATAGCGTAGTGCTATTACGTACAAGTACGTACGTGTCATCATCTCATAGCACGTCTGCGGGGCTAGCCAAAATGACTCTCTATAAAAATTAATGAAATAAACAGAAAGACACGTGACTGTCTGGATGATAATGTACGTAAAACTGTGAATAAAATTAAAGAAAAATTAATGACATATTTTCTGAACTATAATATGTCATTCATTTTTCTAGTTGACTCTGCTAATACAGCCGACCTCGACCAGTTTTTCAAAGGCAGTGGGATGACCCGCTTTGTAACCATGTTTAGAAAAAGTTGTTAGATAACTGCTAATCCTTACAGAGCGGGTTCACCACCTCACGTGGAGCGGTAAGAGAAGTATAAATATTTTAAAGTTACTTTAGCAAGCTATTCTGCTACTTTCAAAGTTTTACATTGCTAGGATTTGTTAATTATGCCAGGCAAGCCAGTATCCCCCGCGTTAAGCACATAGGAGCTCTCCGCTAAACTTCTGCTGGTCTATACTGCCGACTCGTATGCTTCTATTTTTGCAACAGCGTACCACCACAATTACCTCACTGTGGCGCGTTTATATCAGAGGTTCGCAACATCAACAAGGAGCTTCTTAAAACCTTGCAGAGATTAGACGTGAACAAAGCTAAGTCAAGTTCTAAAAGCTTGTGCATCTGAGTTGTCTCATGCGTTGACATGGTTGTTTTGCCTGTAATTTAGAAGTGGAATTGTGTCTAAATCTTATAAATTAGCTAATGTAAATCATGTGCCTATAAAGAGAAAGCCGTGCCGACCTTCCAACTGTCGTCCAATTTAATTACCTTCCACACTTTGTAAAACTATGGGGTATATATTGAACGCCCACCTTATTATTTACCTAAATCAGAATGACCTACTTAGTGTACGCTAGCACATAATCGACTAACTGGAGACATATCTGCTGTCTCCACAACTCTTTCCTGCTGTATATTAAAGATTAACTTATGCCCGGTATCTAAAGGTATACAGATGACAGGCCAGTTGTGGAGAGATATCAGTCGAATGCTCGGGCCAGTCAAGATCAAATCCATTCCATAGCGAAGCTGTGGTTGAGCGTGTGACGTCAATTTTATGTAATTCTTTTCTAACGTGGTAGAGCCATGCTTCAGCTATATTAATAGTATAGTTGTAGCACGAATGGGTCTGCTCGACCGGGGAAGGACCACGCTCTCACAGAACACCAGCGTAAAATAGCAGCATAACACTGCTTTGTTTCGTATGATGAGTATGGAGAACCGGAGACCCTTTTTACTGGAAAAGAGGAATTCCATCTTAGTCCTCACGGGTGACAACGCATCTGCATTTTGATTCGCATTCGAGGATAGATGTAGATGTCTATGGGCCACAACAACCACTTACTATCAGGTGGCCTGTGTGCTCGTTTGTCACCCAATCCTATAAAAAAATTCAATGTCTCCAAAACACAAGCGTGTCTTTTTAGCGTTAACGAAGCTTGTTCACTCTGACTTCTACTTTCCGGAATGTATCTTATATACTGACCGACTTGAGTTGTTAGAAGTTGAGATATCTCCGATCCTTAACTATGGGCGGTTTATTGAGCCCAGGGCTAAAACAGCCTCAAGTAAACTAGGTGCCTTTGCAAGGGTGCAGCGGTAATTCAACACAGGGCAACATTTTACATTATATACAGCGCAAAACAATTTTATACGTGGTAGAGTCATGTTGCAGTTATATTAATAGTATAGTTGTAGCACGAATGGGTCGGCTCGACCGGGGAAGGACCACCCTCTCACAGAATACTAGCGTAAAATAGCAGCTAATTGCTGCTGTGTTTTGTATGGTGAGTGTAGAGAACCGGAGACCCTTTTTACTGGAAAAGAGGCATTCTATCTTAGTCCTCACGGTTGACAACACATCTGTATTTTAATTTGCAAATGAAGGTGAATGTAGATGTCTACGCGCCACAGCAACCACTTACCATCTGGTGGACTGTGTGCTCGTTTGTCATCCTTATTCTAAAAACAAAAAAAAACGAAAAAAATCTGATCGTGCGTGGAGTACTGCTGTCACATATAAGCTGGTGCTGCAACCACCTAGCATCATTGGAATTAGTGAAGAAAAATGCTACGCGGCTTATCGGATGTCCGTACTTAACGTAACACTAGAAACAAACAAGCTTGTAATGCCAGTTACTAGACCCTACAGAATTATTAATTCACATCTATAGGACAATATATACGCTTTTATAACAAAATCCCAGAAAGTGTTCAAAGTTAATCAATAAACAAGTTTAAAAGTTTTACTAAAGAGAAATTATATAAAAAGGTTTATTATAATATTAAGAAAAACATGAATGAAAACAACCCCTGGCAATGAGGTAATCGGCTCCATGGTGGTTCTATTACAAATCATTTAAAAATTGTGCAAACAAAATTATTGTAAAGTGAAATATGTTCAAAAAAATCCCACTTACCACCAGGTGGGATTTTAATAAAAGACTAGCATAGTAAGTAAGTAGCCAGCTTAGTGGTAAGAAGTCTATTTAGGTGTTTAAATTAACGACTTAATATAATTACACTGCCCTTTTATTTCAAGTTTTATTTACATAATAAAAAACAATTGTGGAACTTTGATGTTGAATTTTTAAATAATATAACTATAAGAATAAGTTATTTTCTGCCGACTTCCAAAAAGGAGACGGTACTCAATTCGAGTGTATGTTTTTTTTTTGTGTGTTTTACCTCATAACTTTGTACTGGGCGAACCGATTTCGATGATTCTTTTTTTATATGAAAGCTGATAGTTCTCTTGTGGTCCCATATGAATTTGATCAAGGTCAAACCAATGGTTATTGAGTTATTCTTAAATAACCTATATTGAAGTCGCTTATATTGAAGTCGGCTGTACAAAATTTTTAATTTTAAATTATTATTGCTCTTAGTAGCACTAGTAGTACTAATAGGATAGTATAACTGTTTGTATTTTTGACATAATAATAAGACGGATAGATATACTATCGCATACGTAAATAGAAAATTTTGAGTTCATAAATGAATTGAAAACAAGAGTTTTTAAATGTATAGTGATTTATGACGGATTTCGAGTTAGCACTACGAAGAAGCGGACTTCAGAACTGACCTTATGAGCTCACTCCTTTGCTCCTTAAAACTGAGAAATAGTGCTTTGGAGGCAGCTACTGTTGCTACGTGTTTTGCTGCATGCTTCTGCTGTTTCTGCTTGCTCCTGCCCCCCGTCGGCCTACTGTCCTCAAAACGGGCAAACCGACACAGACCTCTACGGACCCACTCTGTGATTAAGCGACTGTACTCGTGCGGCAGCATTTTATTACATAGTTTTTTTTATTTCTTTGTACCTAATGGTAAGTGATTGTTATAGCCTATAGATATTTACATTTATCCTCGAGTAAGGATCAAAATGCGTTGTTACCCTTGAGGACTAAGATGTGAAGGCTCGTTTCCAGAAATAGGGTCACAGATTCTGCATACGAAACACAGCAGCATTAAGCTGCTTTCCATGCTGTTATTCTGAAAGAGGTTAGTCCTTCATTAATGCTACAACCATAATATAGCTGCAATATGACTCTGCGTGTGGTAGAGTCATGTTACATTTAAACATAATATATATAAACATATATTTTTCGTTAATAAATTTATATTTTACTTTAAGGTAATTCATGAACTTTGCAATAAATCTAATAATACAACTTAAATAATACCAAATATTCACTTGCAAGGCAGTGGACCACTGTGATACAATAAATACTTAATAATGTTATTGAAAATAAGACTCGTTTGTTGTGCAAATAGATAAAAACATGCTATGGAATATAACCAATCCAATTACTAAGATTCTATAAAAGTACAGGACAAATACGTATGAAGTTCATTTTATCTATTATCTAGGTTTCTGTTATCCATAAAGAGGTTTTCTTCGAGATAAATAAGAATCTAATCATTCCACAAGCAACTCTGTGAAATAGATTATTGTACAATTTTTCAGAATAAATACATAATTTGCAACAAGAGAATTCAATTACAAATATGAGCATATAAGAGAGTAAACAATTATCTTTATAAAATTAATTCATTTTAACTAAATAAATTTAAAATTAATTATTTTTGGATTATTATGAAATATTTTAAGAAGTATTTTTATTAGAAATTATTTTTACCAACGTAGTAATATAGAAATAAAATTTTCATTTATTGCGCTATTTTACATGAAAAAGAACGATTATCTTTATATATAAAAAGTACGTGTCACGTTGTTTGTCCGCGATGGACTCCTAAACTACTGAACTGATTTCAATGAAATTTTTGGTCAATGTGCAGTTTTGGTCCAACTTTAAAGATAGGATAGCTTACATCTCAATTTATAGTCGCAATACAATATTATTTTATTGAAAATTATTTCTCTATTATTTGACAGTCACAATTATCTGTTAGCTCCAAACGATTCTGTCAGATGACGATATCTGTTGACTGGATCGAGTAAATATTTAATAGATGGCGCTATGTTTAATATAAGCTACAATTTAGTAGTATAACCACCACGTGTTGCTGTAAGTATTCAACAGATAGAACCGATTTCAAAAAAAAATTGCAGACTGTGTGCAGTTTGGTCCAATTTGAGAGATAGGATAGTTTTTATCCCGCTAAGTGACCGTCAATTTTTTTATTGCTAATTTCAGGAGCTTTTTGGGGAAAGCAAATGGTCGTTCGGAAAGGGCAGAACAACGTCTGCCTGGTCAGCTAGTTATCTATATAATTCAAACAAAGTTATAAATACATAGCAATTTTATGAAATTTAAAAATAAAGTTTTCACTTCAAAAATTTAAGAAGTTTTGCTTACATCATTTTACAACAACTATAAAGATATTACGGGAATATTTTTGATGAAATAACATATAGTGTATTTGCCTGTTTGAACGCTACTGACGCCTCTTCCGTTGAAATGAAAACTGTATCTCTTTTTACTGATTATTAATTTTACGAAATGAAAAGACGTCAAACGGTGCCAAATCAGGGCTATGAGGGGGAATACCCAAAAGCTAACCGGGACACTACGGTATGGGAAGTCCCTGGCTGGCGCTAAATGCTCTGGTGCTGTCATCACGAAGTAGTAGTCCGCAGAGTGACGTCTTCGGTCACTTGTTGCTCAAAGCAGTTAACACTTCTGGCAACCATTTGGTATCATAGCGTTTCGCATTAATATTAGTTACTATACCAAAAATGACCACTTGTTATTCAAGCTCAACGCATAAGTTACATGCAATATCTTTCGATAAGTTTTTCTTTTTGCCGTATTCAATAATTATATTAAAAAAAGCGAAATAAGTATACTGACTCAGTTTATATAGAATTGTTGGTTCCCTCTATACATATACATATATGAAATTATTCTGAGACCGGTAGCCAGTGTTGTACTATGGTTTTTTACTTGAAAGTAACCATAATTTTAAAATAAATTATTAAAACTGGCCAGTATCTAGTACAAAAAGAGAACTTTTATCGCGAAACTCTCTTCTTGACTTGTCTTATTTAAGTAAAAATAAGAATATTTATTTATTACACAAATTTGATACTGTTAATCATATTCAAAGAGTTAAATTTGACAATTAAAGACAAAATATTAATTCCGCCTGTAACGTTGTTACACATTTACAATATTATCGATCTTCGAGGTGAAGATACCCTCAGTGAAGTTAATTTTCGGGTGGTTGAAGCTTTCATCAGATTGTAATTGCATGGTTGTTTGAATTTGTCTCCTTTGTGGTCATCTAATAATTCATAAAGAATTAGGAACCCCATTTGTAGAATTCTACTAAATTTAGGTCGCAGTACGGTGACGTACTGTTTTAAAATTATACTTTCTGTCTATAAAGCATCTAAAGGCTGAAAAATATGGTATAGAAATATTATATTAGGTGGTAGGACTCCGTATCTACTTAGAAATCTGTCTGGGCAGGTACCACTCCCTTACATATCTTCTGCTGTTAAATAACAGTGCTTGTACTTCTATGTTCTAGTCTAAGGGGCTTAGATAGATATAATTACAGGCTACAGGCAACGCATTTGTAGTTTTCTTTGTTTGAAGTTGGCTGCAGGTGTCCATCTAATGCAGTAGCCATTTACCATCCGGTAGACTACAACTACGTGCAGCTAATCATGATAGGTTAAACTAAACCTAGGTGTATTCTAATTATCCGCACAATTTGTAAAAAAATTAAAAATGATCGCTATTTGGAGTACTACCTCAGCCACGCCTTAAGCAGTTGTCAAGGACATTGTTTAATATAGACTTTAGTATTTTAAAAAAAAATAACAGATGTCATACTTTTTAACCTGCTGTCGCTGATATTAATTGATAGGTGCTTTCGTAGTTTAGACAAAGATAATAATAATAATAGCCCAAATGCAGAAAGGGATGCTCTTCAATAATGTCCGCAATATTCGCCGGTTCCTATCTCTTTTTCCCCAATCCTCGGGCGTTTGATCTTCCCTGCCTAGAGCTACCATCTGGTTTAGTTTTATTTTTTATATATTTATTTTAATATTTAATTAATATTTATGTATATTTATCATTTTCTTTTATAAATACAGCACAACAAGATGAGAATACTTCCCACGTAGTAATAATAATAATAAAACAATTTTTATTTCTTACATTCTTTTATTTCTAGTTAAAAAGTTCCGTATAATAAAATGGTGTCCATAATAGGGTAATCCCTGTATTAAAGATCACCAGGCCCTTACCCTAACAGATTGTACATATTTATATTTTCAAATATACTACAAGAAAAATACATGTACTTAAATATTAATTGAGCATAGTAAAATAAATAAAAAAATAATACATAAATAAATATAAACTAAACCAGAAAAAAGCTCTCGGCAGGGGAGACTAAACGGCCGAGGGTTAGATATCAGCTTAAAGTTGGACGTTAAGGTAAACACTGGGAACTTCAAGCAAATAGTATATGCAAAGCTAAATAGTATACGTAAATAGTATCGTATGCCTTTTCACAATTCAAACCGTTTTTTCATACCGCGTGTTAGTATTCAACTAAACCTAACCGCACAAAGCACGCACCATCCTTAATTCTTGCATGTATCTTCAGAGGTAATTTGTTCACACTGCACTGAACATCTTAAGCCTTTCTCCTGTGGTAAATTCGCGAAAAAAAATCTTTATGTAAATTTAACAGAGCTTTGCTACAATTCCCTTGGCAGTAATCACACAGGAAAAATGTGCCATGTATCAACAACATTTCGTACATGCTAAGGGAAGCATCATACGGTTTATTTAATTTATTGAATAAAATGTTTATATGTTCCGGGACATTGAGTTTTCATTGCTGCTAGGCTTGGCTAATCTAATAATTTTCTTCATTAATTTTTATGATATGATTATTATATTATTACAGGTACCCAGCGCGTTGTGCCACAGATGAAATAATTGTGGAAAAATCGTTTTTAAGTTGGAAGAGTATTGTTTAATTAAACAATACTCTTCCAAATTAAAAACGATTCCTAATTAGG